>JAFFZH010015778.1:91581-104982 GCA_018420115.1 Euura saliciscinereae | reverse complement strand
TATCATTAAGTACGAAGTTGTATTTTACTAATTTTTTTTTTTTTTCATTTTTATTTGGCCGTCCGTAATTCTTTTCAATTTTTCACTTTCAATCAATCAATTCGATTGACTGAGGATGAAAGTGCGAAGAAAAATGTTAGGAAACGAAAACAAAAAGTCCTTGTTCGAGACAGAAGGTGATACCTATAGCAGAATGTGAGGAAGTCAAACATAATATCCCAGAATTTTAATTTTAGGTAGCTATACAAAATTGGTGATAAATAACGAGAAGAAAAAAGAAAAAAAACAGAATAATAATAATAATAATAATAATAAAAGTGGGTCCATGACTAATAGGCATCTCTTTATTTTTTTCATTATTATATTTTATCACTATGTATCGAGAAACTTTGACGATTTAAAAAAAAAAAGCAATTTCATATTCACAATCATTCCCAGATTCATGTATGAGATATGTGAAATGTTTTTTTTTTTTTTTTTCCAAAATATTGTAACGATAATTCTTCTGCTATTTTCGAAATTATCTCTATATAGCGACAAAAATTAACTCTCTTTGTTTATCGAATGTTGATTGTTTTAAATACAATTTTTATGTTACGTCGACTTTCGATCATTCTATAACTTCGTTTTTTTTAGTTATTATTTATACTCACAGTATAGTGTATTCATAAGAAATTGTTTAAACGCTCCGAGGCTACTTGATGCGACTTGTGATTTCAACGTCGAGGCAGATTAGGCAGAGTTCTTAGTTTCGCTACACGAATGAAAGATGGATACATACATTGAGTACTAAGAAAATTTCCGTAAAAAACAATCGATTCAAAATGCCACAATTTTATTCTAGTCAAAACAGAGATGATTCAATTTAATCGTTGTACAAGTAGGTAGAGTTATTCGCATCAAGTATCAAGCAGCGTTTAATACTCACAATAAAACACGTGCATGCATACATCTACGACAAGTTAATTTTGAATTGGGATCAGAATAGGAAAAGATGAGGAAAAATGTTAACGCACTGCTGCGCTTCGTTTTTTTTTTCGATGTAATTGTTATAATTAACAAGATACAATAAAATTGTCTAAGTATTCTAATTCTTTTCAGTCACATTCTAAAACGTTTTAAATTTGCCGCTTATTTTATTTATTTATTTATTTTTCAAAAAAAATTTAAATTCTTTATCTCGAAAAAAAAATATATGCGGAAAACGTGTGCAATAAAACGCCAAGTATATTATTACATAAATGCGAATATAAAAAAAAAGTAATTTAATATAATGAATAATAATTATTATAAATAATAATAAATGATAATGATACTGCGATTATTACAACGATGAATTTTCATCATTATTTAAGTATCATCCCTGCGTAGTATATGATATGATTTATTGAAAATTTATCATATAAAAGAAGGAGAAAAAAAAGGAGCGCGAAATCTATTATGATAACAAGAATATATTTGTAACTCGTATAAATCTAGGGTTTAATATATTGTAAACTTATGAGTTATATACATAAATTATCAATTTTTATCAAGTATAATTCAGACATCTAATAATGACGACGCAAAATTGAACAATGAAAACAAAAAAATATCTTGCCTCCGTTTAGGATCTATTATTATTTATGAATGTAATGTTAAGGAAAAAGAAGAAAATGAAGAAGAAGAAGAAGAAGAAGGGGTAAAACAACACAGCTAGAAATCGTATACTCTCTATTAAACGTCATTATTATTAAAGGATCTTAATTTTTTTGTTATACTACGTGACGAGAATAATAAATATTTTATTGTTTAAATAAATAACGAGTACCTAATGTAATACCACCAAAATTACCATACATATAATTACATGATTTCAAAAATTTATTCATTCAACTACAACTTTGTATAGCGCTCAATTTATAGTACGTCCGATCAATTAACAGCTGAAAGTTTCTTCTTACAATTTGAATGACAATTTTGCCGCTTTAGTTCCTATCTCTGTCTCTTTCTATCGTTCGTATTCCTACAGCTATGACGTCACGGTATGCACGAGCTCGAAAATTGAATCCCGACTTGCGACCATTTCACAGTTTCGATATAGCAACCATCCGAATTTTCAGGTTTTGCATTACTCAGAAGTAGCCTGAAGTCATAATTTTCCATTAATTCATTAGTCGTCAACGACACGAGGAGGCGAAAATCGCGAGGTGGATGCACGCAATGCAATATGGCGGCCACGAACCATCCCTACCAGTCGTTATGACGTATCACATCCTTATTCCTTGTGTCGATAATCGGAGGGGATGAGTTGAAAAAAGAAAGAAATTCTAGAAGCTTTTTCATTGCAATATGACTGTTGAAGAGAGCAGGAAATTTGTTTTTTTTTTCTATTTCCAAACAGCCCCTTGAATAATTGTTCAGTAAAAATTTCGAACATTTGTATGATAATAATTTCTGCAGTCGATGTTCGAGTGTATCGAATATTTCTATATTTTTTTATTTATTCATTCATATTTTATATACAAGGAGCGTTGTACTTATTGAGAAAATCTACACAATCGTTATCATCGCGTTATTGTTCGAACTTCGAACTGGACAATATTTTTTTCATAGTTTTTGCCAGGGACGGTAAGAGGTCGCAATATACATCGACGCATTTGGTCGCACACTCTTCGAAGCTATCCGTGAACTTGTTGACCTCATCCTGCGAGGGGTCCCCCGACATCTGGTCCCTTATGTTGTCGTTGCATTCCATAACGCACCTCTGCAATCGAGTCTGAAAAACGAGAAATTTCGTCAGGATATTCAAATCCGATTCTCTCAGACCTCGTTCTCATCCGAGCGACGAGCGACGCGCTGCAGCCACTCTATTGGCCGACAGTAACGAAATCGTGTCGCTCGACGGTCTCATGAGAACGCAGACACAGTCCGCACCTGAACACGCTCAAGTTCGCCCTGAACGTAATGTTGAGCCTTGTTTAACGGCGCACCGCACGTTTCGACGCAGTGATGAACCTTCTGCATGCTGTACGACTGGTTGTCGCAGCAGCTAGCCGCACACCTGTGCATGTCTCCCTGCGTGAATTTAAATCGTTAATCGTGGTCTGACGAAATATCGCCGGAGCTAGATGGTCGAGTTAGAGGTTAGGAGGATCGTTTTACCTGCATTCTCCGTAAATAGGTCTTGTCAATTTCTTCTATCATGTTGGTCATCTTGTCCTCGACACGACGCTTCTGTTCCTCGACCATTTTCGATTTATTCAAGTTCAAAGGTTTCGATTTCAGCCGCGATTAAACTCGGCACATGCAACAATATCCGTCTGCGGTTGACACGGAACATCAAAAAGATCAAAAAGCCGCCATTTTTTTATTTTAGTTCGAAAATCGATTGTCGTGGCGCCACCTTGACTCGCGCGTTCGTACCTTGAGCCGAGAGATGCCGCGCGAGACGTAGAAAAAAGGTGGAATGATTGAGATTCAAGATTCAGAGAGCTCGAGATGGTAAGGTTTTTTGATTTACCGGTTTCTCTCGTCGCGGCAGTTTTAACGGGGCAACCCGCCGCTCTGACCGATCCACGATGCTGTACGTACACGTGAGAGGCTCGTCGCTCTCCTCTTCTGTCTTCTTTCTTTTTCTCTTTCTTACATACTTATTTATAACATACCACTCTGTACAGACGATTAGACGGACCATGGCGCTGATCAATTTTTCGAGATAAGGATTGATGTGGGATGTGTGCTGTTATCCACAGTAGCGATGAACTAATATTTTAGCTTCAGCTTTGTACGGTAACAAATTGCATAACAGATGATGAAAAATCCTTTATTCATCCTATCATCCTGATGAAAGTATACAGCTGTTTCATTTCTCTTCTAAAAATTGTTTTTCATCTGTATTTTTGACAAGATTGATGGAGAATCGAATTAACAGCCTAAGAAATTGGATAATTTGTTGTAACTATTGAATGCTGTGAAGAATATTTATTCTGAAATTAAAGTCAAATTATTGATTCGCAAGTTGATAAACAAAATTAATGAATAATGTACTACATGCATACAGTGAAGCTACGAGTCTTACTCTTGCCCTGCAATATCAAGTCTGAAGAATATGACGTCGGAAAAAAGTTTTCTCTAAATTTCTTGAAATCAGATTTCACTCCGGCGATGGAGAAAACAGTGAGAGAAAATTCACTCCGATCTTCTTGACAATTGGAGTGATTTCTTCCACCCAGAATACCTTGCAGAGTGACAAAGTCACTGCATTCATGCAAGTTGCGATGTTTACACTTCTTGACGATTTCGGTTGCATTCTAGTTGTCGAAGGCTTTTCTATTCTTAAGGACTGTCCAATGACCGTTGGAGCCTTTTATTTCTAGTAGTCGGTGTTTATGCTTCAATTTTGTGCGGGGATTCCACACGGACACCAAAAATAGCAGAGTTATCGTCTGCTGTTTGAGAGCCGGAGGTGGTTGTGGGTTGAAGAATTTACAGAGAGCAAGAATGATTTTTTAGTACTCACAATTAGTATATTGAGTCGGTAAAAAATTTGTTCCAAACCAAGCAGCAGGCGCTCAATGGAACAATTTTCTTCTTTTTATTACATCTTTTTTTATTACAAATGAAGAAATATTTGTTTCAATAAACACAATTGTTTTGATTGACTGAACTGAGTAGTTGATTCAATTACGTTGTTGGGTGGTTTCAACTCTAATCCTATTCAACTCGAAATTATTCTCTTTTTTTTTATCTTCAAGAATACATTTTTGCTGAATCAACTAAATCCCTTCTCACTCTAAAAATCAGAAACGATGTCCTGTGTAAATTTCTGCTAAATGGTTCATCGGTTCGGCTGCAATCTTGCAGTCCACAAGAAAAGAAGAAAAAATTGTAAATCTACATGTACACATATTTATCCATTTTCGAAAATACTCTCAGTACTTTTTTCCCCCCAAAAATGTGCTGTGGCTGTGTAAACTACGCTGTTTTGGTCACTTTTCAAAAGCGAATGATGTACAACTCACTCCGTTTCTTATGATAAAGTAATGTTGAATCTACATAGTATGAAGTGTTTCTGTGCAAAGATTTGCAAAACCTGTGGCAATTTCATAAAAACATCCACTTAGATATTCCAGATTTTTTGAGAATTTGATTACAACGAAGAATCTTGCAATTCTGACGCTGCTGCTGCTTTCCTGTGTAAAGTGATCACGGTTTCACTTTGTCCGTATCAACACAATCTTAGAAATTCCTTCTATTCTAGATTCCCATTAACGTTGATGCATTGCAACAGAATTCCAACATGTCATCCCGTCCTCACGTCCTCGTCTAAATAATTGTCATGTTGTGCAGTGAGAAGATCATCCCAAAAGAGGTTTCTTTCACTACTTATCACTCACATTCGAAAGTCAAAAGTAATCCTATACTTTCCATGATGGCTACTTGTCAGGGAAAAGTCAAGGAATTCTATGGTGATACGAAACAAGACAAAATAAGATTTTCTTCTTCCTCGCGCGGAAATCTTGGTCAATGGAAATAGCAGCAAAACTTGTATAAATCATAAATGAAAAAGTATTCTCAAACTTGAATAACCACCATGCTTTCTGATCCAACATCATTAACTGTAACAACTCATGTATGTAAACGAATGAAAAACATGACGAGTTTGGAAAATGACCTAGTAAGCTAGTAATTATACCTAGTGTACCTAAATCGAAGAGGATCTTCTGGTAGCTGGAAATATTGGAAGTTGATTGAATTGAATCTCTACCTTGTACTTATCCCATGATGCACCAAAAAACTACAACAGTTTTTAGACTTACCAGTTGATTGAACCTCAGCGAGTCAAAAATTAAGTGTATAACACATGACAGCAGCTGTTTCCGTTCGAAAGTGACAAAATCAATGACGGAAGTCATCGCCATGAGGAGGATAAGTGGACAGATAAGGGTAGGTAACACAATAATGCAAAGACGAAGAAGTAGAAGAAGAATATCAGTGATATATATACATATGTATACATATATTAGTCATAAAAACATGTACGATCATGACGCGAGAATAAATCGTCAAATGTGTGTAATATCGAAGCAATTTTTTCCTTCCCGTCTTTATGTGTGTGTGAATAGTTGTAATAAATGATATTATAATGATCAATCCATCGTTGTAAATAGCTTCGCTGTATATGAGATGCGGAGGATGATTGATGTACACGATGAGCATGAGGTCCTTCCGAAACTGGGGAACCCGTTCACTTCCGACTCTTTGTAAGATCCGAAGGCAGGTCAGAGTGCGGCGATGACGAGGATGTCGAGTCCGGTAGCGATAATACTTTCGAGGTTATGGGGACCGAGAGTCCGGCCGCGGTCATCGCGACGCTCAATGGTATCGTGATGAACTGCTGGTTACCCTGGACCGACCCTGTCGACGAGACTCCTTCAAAATTTCAGAAAATAACAATTGTTTATATCGGCTCGAGACGCCGAGTGACCCCAGTCGCTCTCGATCACCGCTACTCTTATCAATATCATAGGCGTGATTTTCGACCGTCGGTTACCTGCATCCTGGGGTATCTGTACCGGCTGTCCGTTCTGACCGATGCTCAGAAGCACTCCGGGGCTCGGGGAGTAAACGACGTTTTGGGACATCGGGTAAATCATTCCGGAAGCGAAGGGCGACATGCTGCCTGAAAAACGACATCATTACTTCTCGAGCATCGATGCAATTGCAATGTTCGCGGACGTGTTTTCCCGCCTTCGGTTTGTCAATTTCTTTTTTTAGGTTAACCGGAAATGGAACTGTGCGAATATCGCTTGACGTGTTCGAAGTAATTAATCGAATACGTTCGTTCCCATTTCGCGGACGATTGGATGGGGAGGAAAAAGCGAGATCAATTATATTCTAGGCCTAACGAGGTATGAGGCATCGATATATTTCGCTAATTTGATCGACGGTCGTTTAACAATTCAGCGAAGTATCTCGCGGCCCCCGTCTCCCCCCGCGGTTTCTGCATTAGTATTTATATTTATGTGCAAGCGTTGTACACCTGCGCTACCGCTTTCGACCGGATACTTCCGAGTTAGGAAGCGCGCCGAGGCTCCGTTTGGTCATGCGAACGTACCGAGCCTTAAACGGGAGTTAAAGGCATCCTCGCCCCATCATCGCGTACGCACCTCGCATAGTAAGCAGCGGCGCGTACTTTGCGCCCCCTACCTACCTATGCCGTACTTATTTTACCCTTCTTACTCCACACAACGCCACACACCGTCTATTTCTTTCGTCATTTATTTCATGTGTACAGAAAAAGTATTGTTACTGAAATTCATTTTTTTTTATTTTTGCTATCTTTGGTCTAAAGTAGACATAATTTTTTCACCGTTGTAATCAAAATGCAGAGAAGATAAAAGAAATTGATAGATTTGTCAATAACTATACATGAAGTTGATGCATTATATAAAAGAAATGACGTTGTCAGACGTAATTTGGCAAAAAGCAATCGATGTGAATCGATGCCTGATGGAAAAAATGCGGCGTAATATCGCTTATTTTGCATATTTATCAGACATCGGTGTGTGGGATGTCTGGCTGGGATTCGAACTTCAACTTTTATTCAGATTATTGGATATAATGCGAATTTTATATTCTCCAGGTATTGGAAGCCACACTGTAATAAATGTTTGTCTGAACCTCCGACAATTTCCTATTTTTTGCGATTAATGTACAGTAATATCGAAAATTTGTTCACAAATTCGAATAACATGCATACCGATTCACTTTGCTATTACTTAGTAACGGGAGCAGCCTTTTTTTGGGATGAATATTGCACGCCTATACCGTCTAGATAAATCAAAGAGCTGCTGGTACAATTTGTCTAGAAAGGAAATGGAAACAGTTCAATCAATATTCCGATTATATGAAAAGAATAGAAAAGGATCCAAAGTCCACATCGGTAACGTTTTCAATTCGTTGGGGGTTGAAGATCACGCCTAAATGGAATAAATACGTCGAGTCATAGTCCGAAGCCGATTCCTTATTCTAAAGAAAATCATACCGGCAAGGAGAGTATCAGACCTCATTCGGGAACAGATTAATAATAAAGTTTCAGAAAAGGGCAATGATATTAAAAATTAATAGAAACGCCGAAACGTCGAAAACTAGAAATTGTTTTCACTTGACTCGACTGAATCGCCTGCTCAACCCAAAAATGGATACATCGAGGGATAGATTCCACATTATTGATTCAGGAAAAAATTCTTTGGTCACTGAGGTATGCATAGTTTCATCTAATTAGTGTTTTTTAAATCCCATACTGCGATTCATCGTATAGACAGTAAATTATGATAGATTCTCATTCATAGTTATTGATGGAGCGATTCTGTTACAAATCAAATCTGTGTTGATTGTTGATTGAAATTTCAGTTCGATTGACTACTTTCGTAGTTCTGACAATGATAAAATGCTGTAACAATATGATAAAATAAAATAGATACGATGTGCATGAGTAGATCGAGAGGAGGAAGGGTCATGTTCCAGATGACTACGAGGGGGCATGAAGTAGTTCGAGACAGTCGCCATATGTAATGGCGTAAAATACCTATGAAATGTATACAAAATGGCAACGTTGTGATATCGAGTGAAATAAGAGTACAAATATACCAGGGTGATTCTTGCCTGACTCTTTGGTTGCTCCAGGGGACTCCCCGTCGCTCGAGTCCACGTCGCTGTCATTTCCGCAAACGTCCGATCTCGGTGAGGCAGCATCGTCCTGTAAAACCAAACAAACAAAAAAAATGAAATACAGTGCATTGTGATGAAAGGGCCGAGAATAATGGGAAGAAAGGGAGGAAAGTTCGGATCTAAAAACGAATTTTTAGCCATTCGCGTTTCAGTTTTCGCTCTCCAATGTAATTTCCCTCAAGCAAAAAAAAACGTCGACCCGAATAAAAAAATCGAGTCAAACACGACCGGAAATGGTTTTTAGCGCGACGGAGCAACTCCACAAGCTCTTGTTCGTATAAGGTCTGATTCCGTCGGTGCGAACCACGGGACCGGGGAAATCGCCGTCGCAGCTTGTAACCCGTTGAGAATATTTCCAGGTACCATTAAACGGACGCCATTTTGTATAGAAACCGAAGAAAACGACGATCGAAGGTCTCACACTCGCATATTGCAAGCGATCTTTGACAAATTTATCGTCCCTATACACGAGTATTTCTCCGACGGTTCCTCGCATCTCGCAAATTCTAATATCGATGTGTCGAGCAGCTTCGAAGAAAATTTAAACTGGATCATTTATAATACTTGGCAATATCCAAAACCAGCTGTGATATTGTTTTCGCTCAGTTTGTTGACCGATCGGCCATGATGTCTGCGACGATCAGAGATCGGATGATCGAGAGCCGTCGACCATTGAATGTGCAGATTTCACGCCTCCCCCACCCCCTGCCACCGTGGACGACTATAGTTATGCGTGTAATATTATATTGCCTAGCATTGAACCGCGCCGCAGCGTAAGAATAAGCCCGGTGTGACGGGCTTGAACTATTGGCGCGTGCGAAGAGGCGGTGTAAATCCGTATGTATAATGGAGAGGGATAAGAGGAAAGCGCTCTTCGGGCTTCGACTTTGAGCGGAGGGGGTTATGGTTTATAGTGCCAAATCGAGACGTGAGATAATCGCGCGCGGGCGGAAATCACGGAGTACCCATAGGTATGTAGATGTAATGTAAATATTGGACGCAGGGTCGTTTGCGGCAACGCGATACACTCATCCACGACTGTGACTCGAAATAGACCTTTTCTGATGTTCATAACCTAAGACTTATACCGCCGTTTCAGGAGCTCGTGGAAGGCATCGGCAGGGACGGTAGCACCCTCATTTCGCTACCTAGTGCAGAAACTACAGCTTTCCCCTCTAGTGTGGAAATAATATTGTCTAAGTCTTCCTGTAACAGATTTTGGTTCCTCTTGTCGCCCATGTTTTGGAGGTCGGCCTTGATTCGGATCTAACGGTTGAAGATGGATTTGAGGTCTGACTAAACGAGACTGAGATTGATCTCGGCGGTCTCTTAGGCATAGCTAATCAAGCCGCTGCGTCATACGTGTTAATGAACATAATACCTCCGCGCCGGTAGAAATCCCTTAGGCGAAATGTGAAAACTGGCCTCGTTGTAAAACACTTATACCTCTACTTCGAGGATGTAAACAGCGACTTAGTCGGACCGTAAGAGGTGGTTCATTGGGCGTACGCTACTTCTGTACAACTAACATTATTCTGACTCTGCTAATTTCTTACAGGAACGTCGATCCTTTCTCCCGAACCTTTTTTTTATTCTGCACTCGCGATATGTAATCGACCGGTTTTAGGCCACCGGTAACAAGACGCTCCCAGGGTAGCATTTGGATCTATATTTTTTTCATCTCGACAGGATAATAATAACAAATGTAACAAAAAAAAAACGTTGCATGTGTAGGTTCGGGTTCGCTTCGGGGTATGTATACGTATTGTAGCTAGTGTATATAAAGTATATAGTTACACGAGCGCGTGGTTCGGTAGGGGAAAGATGCGTGCCTCGGCGCTCCTTATATGGCCATCGCGGCTCAACTCGGCGCGCACCTACGGGAGCCCCGTGCCGGTTGTAGACGTGATATCGCGCGTCAAATTTACGAAAATTCACCTGCGCGCCTCTTCTTCTTGACCGGGGGTTTCCTCTTCCGCTTTTAGTTTTACCCCTACCAAACGGTCTCGTGCATCGTCTCGCTCTCTTTCGACACATTTCTCTCTCTCTCTCTTTCTCTCTTCTCTCTTTCCCATATCGTTCCACGCGTACGGTAACGCTATACATATGTATATTACGCCGCGGTACAAATATCCCGCGGGGCTGCCAAGCACCGAAAACTGGGCCACGCCCCCTCTCCCTCTTTCCCTCCTTCAGCACCATCTCGCTTCAATATCCCTTTTCTCTTTCTATTTCATCTCGGAAATATCTTCGTGCCTCTTCCCCATTTCTCGCTATGACGAGGCACGCCGTGTGCCTATAAACGAGGTGAGAAACGATTATATTGTCACGTAAGCAGGTACAGAACGACAAGACCGCATCTTCTTCTCTCTAGAGGCGTTACAGATAACAGCTACAACGATTTCATACCGTTTCAAGAGCGGTGCATCAACATCCGGCGTTGACCGGAAGAGGGGTCTGTTATGCAAGGCGGAAAAAACTTTCAGCCACGCATCAAGGTGCTTTGGAGAGTTGGATTTTTCCCAGAGGGAGGGAGACGCGGAAGAGGACCGATCTCCCTCGATTTTAGGAACACACTTCAAGATCCAGCCTCAGTCACGGTTCATTTACGTTTGTTGTAACTGGATTACTGGACTGACTATTGACATTACGGAGGTAGAAATACACGTTATTAAACGATTAACGATGGCAGGAATTCGCGCGACAGGTGGCCTGCAACAGCTCGCGCAATACTCGCACGGCCTTTAGTCCCGTCTAATTAGCGATAGAGGAATTGCATTTTCTGAGAAAAACTACCCGTGGCTCACGCGTTCCAGTTTCAGTACTTTGCCCGATCCCATAGCTTCCCCCCTCACATCGTACTCGACGACTCTTCTTCCGTCTCCGGCGATGATACTCGTCGTGATAGGGTTTCAGGCATTATTCACACACGGATCCAGTCGATCGAGCTCTGATGATGACAAGATGAGGAATTTCGCACGTTGTTAAGACTTGACATGTGCAGAAAAACAGTCGACTCGCGGCACATCTCGGATGCGGAAGGTGATCATCCTTTCCAAAAGTTTCTCCGATTACAATCTTCCTCGGTATCTCATCGTTCGATTGGGTCCACTCGCTCATCGAGATTGTTAACAAATCTGCTTCTGATCGAGACGTAATCAAGGAAAGATGTTGGCACGGTAGCTGAGCCTGGTTAGAAGAAGGGTATTCATTCCCATTCCACGCTAGTCGGCTACTGCCTCACCGCCTCTTTACCTCTTTATACCTCTTTGGCTCTATATAAGGCGTGTCAAGTTGTCTTTGACAAAGGCCTCCTCGCCGTATATGGAGCTCGGTTCTCGATCGCACCTGGTGCAAAGAGTAGGTAGGGTACGTATGTACCTATAGCGTAGCCCGCGGTCTGCACGCGTATAGTGGCCGGGAGGCCATCCGGAGCACGGTTCTCGTCGGAGTTGTGCACAGTGGCGCGATTCAATTATTTCATGCGCCTGATCTCATTGTCAGTGCGATTTATAATGATTACCCATATAGCCGTGCGGCCTGGTAACGATACACGTGCGTGGGCACCACCGTCGTGGATAGCAAAAAAAAAAGAGAAAACCGAATAACTCCTTATCTTCCACCGCTTCCGCGACTCGAGACACTGTCAACGTCGCCGTAAGAAAGGGGGGCGCGTGCGCTGCAAGAACTGCATGATGGGTTTAGGGTCAGGAAGTTATGGAATTGTGAGCTCATCTTTATTGCCGCAAAATGAGGACTCATCGTATGGGTAATAGATTGATAGAAAACCATGCATTTCACTCCGGAAAGCGAACAGTGTAGGCTAGACTTAGTCACGATCAAATTTCTTCAGAGACATCGACGATCTGACGAAGAGGTGAATTCTTCTTTTATTCGAAACAACGATCCACGGAAAAAGAGGATGAATTACGACGTGGATCACTTACAACGAAGAATCTAACATCCTATTAAAATTTATATTTATATTTATCAACAATATAAATAAATAAACATAAAAGAGGTATATAGGGGTGCCGATGTTACGATTTACCTACCAATATGTGTTCCGTTTGCCGTTTTTCCCTCACCACCTAATAATTTTGAATCTTTTTTAGGATCTATAAGAATGACGATGTAAAACTTAAATAAAATTCAAGCATCGGTGTATAAGATGATTTAGGGTCGTCGTGAATTTTCTATGTATACACATTCCGTTTCTATCGCAGGGAATAATGTATTTTGTTTGATCCACTCAATTAGTAGTAGGAGTAGTTTTTTTTTTGTTTCTTTTTTTTTTTGATTATACAAATATACAAAACACACATGCACAATTGCACATATCACAATAGAGTGTCTCTACGTATGTAAATAAATATCGACGGATAATTTAGAGAAGGGGGGGGGGGGGAGAAAAAAAAAAAAAAAATTAAAAAAAAAAAAAAAAAAAAAAAAAAAATATAATAATAATAATAATAATAATATTAAAAATAATAATAATAATGATATTAATAATAATAATAATAATAATGAATTAAATTAATCAAACATAAAAACTAAATACTAATAATACACATGCCACTCTACAACAACACGTTACAACAAACATCAACGATACTATTACTCAATTCACAATCATGTAAAAAAATCCTGGCGGGGCTCGGGGTTCTTTTTTTTTTTTAATACCTA
>JAFFZH010015778.1:54517-91481 GCA_018420115.1 Euura saliciscinereae | reverse complement strand
ATCAACTCCGATCTGTTCGTTATAACGATCTTAGAGTCGAAGAGCGCGGCGTGACATTTTTGTTTTGTTAATTATCATTATTTTTGTTGCTATCGATCCTAGAATTGATGGAAAAGAAAGTTATTCATACGGATATGATTGAAGAGCACCGGGTTTTATGATAAAAATAGATAATATATTTTTTATACTGTCTTTTTAACTTTCCTCTTCTTTTCCTTATAGTGGGGGAAAAAAAAATGCTTTATCCCTGTTGGAGTCTTACTTTGAAAACGATATCGTGAATGGCATATATCATATACCACGTAAACTGTAAACTATCTTCCGTATAAAAAAAAAAAAAAAAAATATGAAAATAAATATATACAAAATCGTTCAATAAATATATACTATAAATTATTATCATTTTCTTACTGTTTTTTTTTTTTTTTTTTTTTATTTAAAAATTTTTTTTTTTTTTGTTCTTGTAAAAATTATCTATTCTCGGAAGTACGACGTTCGTTCGAAGAAACGAAAAAAACGTGATAAAAAAAAAAACTTAACGCTCGCGAGACGAAGGGTCTTTGGACAGATAAATTGAATAGCTATAAGAGAGGTACCCGTTCGAGCAACGCTTTTTTTCTTTTTTTTTTTACCACCGCCGCCTCCCAAAAATGCCCGATCATATTCCCATGCTCATATTTAATTGATTCACTAAGTGAAAATAATAAATTCTTTTTTTTTTCTCTTCATTTTTTGTACGACATAATTTACTAGAAAAAAAACAAAAAATAAAACCATTTAGAGCCCGCAAGAGTTTAAATTTAAACGCAGTACAGGCTTTGGGACGAAATTTTTATCTGTGCTCTTTCTTTTTTTTTTTCTTTGTTCCTCGGGACAAACGTCGGCTGGTAATTTTTTGCTCTGTCGGTAAAGAAGAATTGCTTCTGTTCGATTATCGGACGCTTCTAGAATCCAAAATTATAAAATAAATCTCTAGAGCAATTCCTTGGACCTCCAGAGCCTCGGAATCTTGTAATACGATCTCCATTAAATAACCAGACGGCGTTTGTCTCTTCTCTCGACTACCGTTGCGGATGAGAATGCGACATGTGTGGATGGTAGGTTGCGTGGGGTGGCAGGGGCGACGGACAGGACTGTTGGTACGGGCCAGCAGCAAGCATAGGTCCAGGACTAGAGCACGGTACAAGATGGGAGGGTGAATTCTGCGGGTGGTGGCTAGCTAATAGGTGATGCTGATGGGGCGCGGGCGCATGCGGTGGTGCGGGGTAGCCAGCGTGCTGTTGGAGAGCCCCGCCATGCGGCGAGCCGTACACCAGTTGCCTTACTTTCTGCTCCTCGTCGGCGATGTTGTACGTCAGTTCTGTCTCCTCGAATCCGGTAGCAGACATCCTTTGGTCTCCCGTCGATCCGGAAGACGGAGGATCTGGACTGTTCAGACAGGTCTGAATCAGAGCTTTGCCAGCCTCGCTAGTTATCATCGGCTGTAGTTTTCTCGTCGCAAACGTATATACGTGACCCGTCTCGCTAGCCACTAGCAACATCACCTGGGTCCCGGTCAGCGTCGACAATTCGTAGGCCTGAAAAATGATCACGTCAGCCTACGTTCTTGTGCTTCCGTAGTTAGAACACAATCGTCTGCGGGGAACGGGAGAGCGAGCCTGAATCAGATGTTTTCATACTTACCGTCGAGGTAATCGTTCTTGCGAGCCGTTTAGTTAGTATAAGCGAAAAAAAAAGATAATTTCGTGGAGGTTGTTAGTGAGCCCGTCATCCGAGAGGTGCGGAGGGGAGGCGGAGAGGATGTCAATCGCCAGATGAGGTGATACGAACCTTTTTCATAATTCCAGTTTTCCTCTTAGAGAAGGTGGTATAACGTCGTAACTTATTGTCGATGTATTCCATCTTTATTTTGACACGCCCCTTAGTTTTCTTCCCGTTAGACGGGGGGGATTTTTTCGGTTGGCTAAGCGACGCGAAAGTGTCGTCCAAATTGTCCGGCACACAGTCACCACCACTAACGTTGATAACGTTGATACCCCCGCCCCCTCCTCCTCCACCCGGACCACCCTGGGACGCGTTCATCGAACGACCCGTAACGATAGAGTCCTGGTGATCGTAGCACATGTCCGAGGAACTCCTCTTGTGCGCTGAGCGTGGCATGTTGCACGCTGACGCGCCCCCTGACAGCATGCCGCCTCCCCCTCCGGCCCGTCCGCCAGCTCCCCCTCCCCCTCCCGCTCCACCGCCGCCGCCTCCTCCGCCGCCGTGGGAGTTGAGAGATGCAAGAGAGGCCGATATACCGCGATTGCTCTGCGGTGGCTGTGGCTGCGCCGGATGCGCGGTATGTGTTGCGTAAAGTTCGTTAGCGGTGTCACCGCTCATCATCCCCATGCTGTAACCGAGGTTAGCAAATCTCTGGGAATCCCGAGGACCTCCGCCGCTTCCTGTAGGATTATCCATAACGAGAGACGAGCATCAATGCGGTGTTGATTTTTGATTCGTTTCTTCGTTCCTCCTCACGGTTTATAATTTAGCGGGGAAATTGGTAAACGCGCATGCGCCGCAATTACGGCGCGACGTTCAACTGCTAACGTTGTCAACAATCGCGGCACCAGCACACAACACCAACCATGCACCGCTCTCTTTGTCGTCGTACGCTATCAGCGTTCAATTCTGTTCGTTCGTTATCCGTATTATCTCGCGTTTATCGTTCCTGTCGTCGTCCTCGTCGTCGTCGCCGCCGCCGCTGTTGTTGTCGTCGACGTAACACGTGGAACGATTCATGTAGCAGGACAACCGCGTTACCGCGCGCGCGACGATCGCCCGCAACTGACACAACGCGAGCGTGCGTGTCTGCCTAAACGCGTGTAGTTGTCACGCGTGTAATAAACAGCACCAACGCAACGCAACGTGACGTGCGTGACGTGCGTGACGTAACGTAACGTAACGTAACGAACCGAGCGAGGCGCCCGTCTCGCAGCGACTGCGAGCGCGCTGCGGACTCGTTCGTAACCTGACCTACGTGAGCGCGCGTGTCTCGACCGCGGCACGCACTATTCCCCCCCCACCTGGCGCTGGGCCGAACTCGCGCCGTCGCGAAGTAGTACCCTGTTATTGGACCGGGGTAACCGAATAGATTTTCGGCGTTAATTTACCCTTGGAATATAGACGGGGATCGCGAATATTCGGATACGGTGATACTTTTGACCCGAACGACCTTCGTCAAGGGGAAATTTAGACCGCGGTGAGACCGACGCGGAGCAATACACAGCGCGATGGAGAGGGTGTCCCCTGCTGCCATATTTAGAAGTCGACGTTACCATATTAGGTAAAGTTCGCCTAATATGGTGAACGGAGGTGGTCCTTCCTTACTTTTCGAATAGACGTCGCGCGGCATCTATATAACTTTTATACTATCGGCCAGCTGATGGCTCGCGACGTCGTTTACCCCCCGTTTAGAGTCTCGTGCTACATGTATACGTATTCTCTTAGGTACGTTCCAGCGTTATCGAACACGCTCGGAGGTTATAATATGATCTGAATGTTGAACGCGTTCGAATTCGCGGGTGTTACTTTTCGGTCCAGCTGCCTGCGCGTGCAGTTTCATCGAATAATGTCAAACTATCGCGACATCATCGGCGATCGAGATGACTAGTTCGACATCCGAACGATTTAATTAATTTTTTATTTATAGCTCTAGGTACATGCGATATTGTGCGTTGTATACGTTACCGCGAACGCGGTGTAACGTATACCTCCTACCGCGATCCCGGCTTTCTTGGATGCAGCGATCCCGTAGTCAGCTACGGAAGGAAACGGGTTCGCGGGGCAAGCGGGACGGGGGAATCCCCATCGAAGGAAGTTTTTATTTAGAAAGCTCGCCCGATCTCGTTCTCGCTAAGTAAAGCGGTGGCGCCGATTAATCGGGGGATGAAATTACCAAGCCTAAATAACAGGGCATAACATTCAAATGTGTTTGAAACTCGCGCGATCTGAGATCAGCTGTTTTTAGCAGGAGCAAATAGTCGCGACCGAGACTTGAGTCGATCGATATGATTCATTTTAACGCTGATCAATTGTCCGAAAGCCAAGAATAAAAATATCATATCGAAAGCGCATTGAGATTCAATTTTCACTCAAGTTTTAACTCAGTTCGTGGGATCTTTTTGAGATCGGTTCTCCACTTTGACGTGAGAGGCACCACCTCATGGCGGGAATCTCCCGTTACCAACCGAGAGAAGCTTCGCTTGGTATCGTCGATCGTACCTTGATATTTTACCCTTCGATTGAATAAATATAGTCAAATAAATGAACCCAGATTGTGAATAATACGTTTAATCCAGCCAAACCGAATGAACAATGTCGATAAAGGTTGGATGGCAACGGATTTTCCGTATCGGTATCAAGTTCGGAGATCTCGCAACCACAGGAAGGTAAATTTTCTTGGAATTGGATTTCCTGTTAGCTCTGTATCTGAATAGATCTTGGTCATACCTTTGTTGGTTAGTTTCATAAATGAATAAATCAAGAAGCGACATTCAAAGTATAAAAGTTTAGAAAAATTCTACCTTATCATCGGCTCTGTTGATACACAAGGCGTGATTTGCGCACGGTAAGACCGAAGTGAACGGGGAATCCCTAAATTTGATCCGAACTCCGGGGATCCTGTGACAGAGGTCGACACTCGATCGAATATCGAGGCTAAAGATCAGTGAAGGGAGTGTTTGATTTGAATAATAATGAATGAAAGGAAAGTTGAATTTCTATGAATGGTTTACGAGACTTGTTAAATATTTTTATTATCTTTTAACTCGTTTAGTTACAGTAGAGTAAAAAACGTTTTTTCTTCTTCTTTTTGTATTCATTTACAATATCCTATTATTATAAAACACGTATATAAACATAGACTGATTACATTATATGATAATATGTCTATTCTAGATGTTAAAAAATGTCTCGTTATACGTATATAATATAACGTGTGTGCGCTCGCTTACGACTGACTCCCTTAACGTTTTTTTTTCTTTTTTTTTTCTTTTTTGAACCTCTAATTTAAAGCTTTATTTGGCACGTTTATTAGAATGTCATTCGGTACGGAAGCATTCGATTTTATTTATTCATTCATTTATTCATTTATTTATTTTCATTTTTTCTTTTTTTACTTATTATTTATTTATTCATTTGTTTTATTTATTTATTTCTTTCGTTTATTTCCTCATCATAATTCAACACGACGACGACGATGACGATTGGTTTATGTGTATGTATTTAAATGTGTGTGTATGTGCGTGTGATAATTTTTTTCCCCTTATTTTTATTTATTCATATATATATATATATATATATATATACTATTTTTTTCCAAGTTTTCTTTTTTCTCACCTTTTTCTCTTCTCTCACAATTATATTTTTCGTTAAAACATTCGTTATTTATTATAATTATTAAATTCAATAAATATACTCGTTCGATTCTATATATCTCGTTATGTCACATAACTCTGCGCCCGCGCCCGCGCTCGCGCCCGATATTAACTCGTTGCTACAACGTTTAGACGAGAATCTTACATACATTATCATCGTTGCAAAAAATTGAAAAAAGAAAAACAAATAAAAATACGCCGTGCCTTCTACAGGTATATAATAATAATAATAATACCTATCTATGTACAAACACACTTAATACTGTAGATAATACTTTAGTATGTAGTATATAGTTATTATACACGTCGATAATTCACTGGCATCCCCCTTAACCCCCCCCCCAAAAAAAAACTCTTCTATCCAACGACGAGTAATATATAAATATGTACTTGACAACGACTACTATACTGATTAGTGATTAATCGTTATACTCGACGTTTTAAGGTGAAATGAAAGTCACGTGACCTCGATATGATTTACACTTGGAATTTTCAAACGCTATTATCTCAGCCAAAACACATTCGATTGATGTGGAATTGATATCAGTGACGTAGAAAAACTGAATGAAGGGCCTGCCAATCGTGGATTTTCGAAAATCGAGACGTAATAACAGTTTTTTAACAATATTGTTCCGTAATCCAAGGAAGTGCGGCCTCTCTCCACGAGGGGCAGCACCTCCTTGGGTTACGGAACAATATTGTTACACAAAATTCTGATTATGTCTTTCGATATTCGAAAATCCACGATTGGCAGGCTCTTCGTTCAGTTTTTCTACGTCACTGATATCAATTTCACATCAATCGAATGTGTTTTGGCTGAGAAAATAGCGTTTGAAAATTCCAAGTGTAAATCATATCGAGGTCACGTGACTTTCATTTCACCTTAATCTTTATATGATTTCTCAATTATAATATCCTCGGTTTACCGCCGTTCTGTCTCTACTATGCCATTTACAGGTTAGTATTCTTACGTAGGTTCTACGGAACGATGCGTTGCACAACGCGTAACACACAGGATTAATCGTACTATTAATGTAACAAAGATAATAGAAAAAGTCCCAGAGTTCTTGCGGTATGCAGCCGACGCATGTGGTCAACGGCTTCAACAACACGAGTATATTGTACGGTGTCCAGGTTATTAAAAACGCCAAAAGTATGGCGGTCAATGTTTTTGCCGCTTTTGTATCCGCCTTCTTCTCCTGCGGTGTTTTCTTCTTCTTATTCGGCGTTTTGTTGAGCAAACCCCTTCCACCGCCCCCACTTCCCGTTACCTGCTTCGGTATTATCTTATCGTTCAACGGTGGCGTCCTCATCTCCGATATGTGCGAAGGTCGCCTCAGCGCCGGCGGGGGTGCCGCGAACGCGTGACAATCACCGCGTCCACTTAACGAGTACTTGTAGTTATCCTCGACGGCGTGATTTATTCGCAGCTCAACCATGTCGTCTGAGTACATTTTTATACTAGGAACTTCGCTACCATAGGCTTCACCGTTTCCGTCCGCGGTAGGTAGTCTTATCAATATCGTGTACACCTGTAACACCAGAAATTTAACCAGCGTCAATCTACCACCCTTCGACTTTTGACAATGAGCCATTCCAGGAGGCAGTGGCAGTGAGGCCGCCATCTTGATGTCTCGGTCCCTGCTGCCACCTGGAATAGCTAGTAAGTTTCGTACATACCGAGTCGTTGGAAGTGCTCTTTGTGGTGAGTCGTCCCTTCTCCGTGACTCCTCCGTAGCTCGGGCAAATGGTACACGCGGGAGAATTGTTCCGACCTATCGCAATACCGGTGGATTGAATAACGCTGAGAGAAGCGCACCGGGACATGTTGCTGGGAAGCGGTGTCTCCGCGGATAGGGGTGTCAGCGTCTCGTCCCAGCCGTGTCCCGTTCTGCTACTCTCCGCACCGCCAATATCCTCTTCGTCGTCTTCGTCCTCTCGTCCGCTGTGCCACCACGCGATGCACCAGGACTTTAGCCAGATCCAAGAGAACGGTCGGTGTTTCTGAAGGGTATAACGTTTATCGATATTATAGGAAAGAGCTTATACCAAAATAGTACGGATGTATGTCCGCAGCAACGTGTATCGGTCAGATTAGCGGAACCGTGTAGAGGATATACTCACGATTTTATATTCGGAGTAACGACCGTCCGCACAAGATGACGTTATATACGTTGTATTGATTTCATCCGCTCCGGTGCTGGACTCGCTTCGTTGCCTTTTCCATTCGTCCAAATCCAGAGCCTCGTCGCTGCACGCGCGAGACGAACAAAGGCAACATGGTTTTATTATGTACTTCGTCGATACCTCAACGAGGAAATTTCATTCCTGACCAGCTACAACAGTACATGCATTGTGATGGAATTCTTGTCACACGCATTATTTCACTTCCATCGCTATACAACATTTCCTGAAGATTTGAGCGACGTGCATTATACCGCCAAATCGGAAACAGATTCAGTTCATCATTTAGGAAGTGCATATTTTTCCCTATCAGGGCCTACAAGTTGTCTAATTTATACACGATGATCGGTACGTTTGGTCTTCTTTTTTTCGAGGATTACAAAAACACAAGGAAGAAAAGGAGTGTTACTTTATGTACCGATTCTCCAATCGCTACACATTTTTGAAACAGTTTTGTGAAAGAAACCACATCGAAGTGAAAAAGTAAGTCCCACTACTGTTATGCTACCATTCTACTGTAATAATACTCATTCAGGTAAGTACATGGTAATTATCTACTTCGTACTACTAGGTAAGGTAATATGTGGTCAGGTTATACCTAGGCAAATACCTCGAGTTGCTGCGCTTGCTAGCGTCTTTTTTTCCGGCTTGTAGATTGGGCAGATCCTTCTTGCGCTTCTCAGTTTCTCTCCATATTCTCCAATAAAGAAAACACATGACGCTAACAGGCACGTAAAACGCTGCGATAGCCGTGCCAAATGTAATGTAGTGATTAGTTTCGATGAATTGTATGTAACAGGCGTTGTTCGGCACCGTACGTTCGCCCTCGATGTACGGCCACGCGTAGATCCACGGTGGCCATAACAGTACGGATATTCCCCAAGCACATGCTGAAACGGAAGTAACAATTCACGTGCCATTTGGATCGGATTTGAGCGGTAAGTTGAGTCAACTCACCGATCATTATACCAGCTCTGAACGTCGTCCGTTTCGCCCTGTACGTTAACGGTCTCGTGACCGAAAAGTATCTGTCGAAGCTGATGATCAGGAGGTTGAGAACCGAGGCGTTACTCGCGAGGTAGTCAAGTGCCAGCCAAGTGTCGCAAATGTGGGGACCCAGGGGCCAGTACCCGAGGAGGGTTGATACTGTGAAAAGCGGCATGGATATCAGACCGATGGCGAAATCCGCTACGGCGAGGCTGAATAGGAAGTAGTTCGATATCGTCTGCAGCCTTTTGTCTATCTTGAAGGATATCATGACCATGCTATTGCCGATCACGGTGGTCAGACTGAGACACCCGGCGACTATGGTGATGATTACTATCTCGAGGACGGTGTACCGCGTCGGCGACCCGGCCCCGACATCCGCCCCTGGACCCTCCGATGCGGTCTCGTACGTTGCGTTGAATGTCTCGTTGCCGTGATGCTGAAGGCTTGCCGTTGTCGTTAAGTTCATGTCGTCTAAACGTACGTGCACCCGCTCTCCGCGACCTCTCGCTTCCCTTCACTCGAAATATCGTCAACTACATCCCATGCCAATTCCAGATACGAGCGAGAACGAGACGAACGAATCTGGAAGCAACGTGTCGACGAGAAATATTAGACCCCCTGCTGGGAGCGCGGCGTGAAATCGAGGCGATACGGATCACCAGAAACCGTAATAATCAACGAAGGATATTGGCTTACTCAGCGACGTTGGATTCCCGTTCCTTCGGGACATGGCGAGCTCTTGCAATCAGTGGATGTCAAACGACACGCGTTACTCCCTCCTTTCGAATCCATACCAACGCTCGAATTCGCGCTGCAACTTATGCCGCGCGGTGGAGATGGTGATGCCTCCGTTAACGTTACTTCAACGGGAACCGCATCGGGATCTGAAAGACCACAGGACGTCTGACGATTTGGAAAACCTATGACCACCCCATCAATTCGTCCACGATACCCATACAGACTCCCTGGCATGTGACGAGTCCTAATGAAACGAGTGTTTTGTGCGAATTAGCCGGAAGAAGGCCACCTTTCCAGTTTTATTTTGGCGAACCGGGGAAATATTCTACACACGGTTTTTCTCGTCATTGCCGGCGCAATATGGCGTCCCATGGGACTTATCTACAAGGATCTTCAAGAAGTTGGACTGTTTCATAGAACATGTCCTGATTGGAAGAGTTTCGGAACTCGTCAATTGATTTGTCAAGAGCAGCGGACTGTTGGAAAGAACCACGAACTGTGACAACAGAGTTGAAATAAAGGACGCGCAAGTCCCGTCTTCGTCTCGCTTCCGGTTCACCCGAAAAGCTCTCCGTGTCCGTTGAAGCCAGCAGTCGCTCGCGGCCGGGCGGGTCGCGCGTTTGCAGGCAAGGTATGTGGGTGTAGGTACAACAGGGGCCGAGGCACGCGCGCGCAACGCGAACGCGATACTCTCGATTAAAACGTTCGGTGCCCCGAAGCTCGCCTCGCCCGAATCATAATTATACAAATTAAGGAACGGATGTCATTTGTTTGTTAATTTTTTAATGACCGCTTTGGCCTGGAAAATGATTCGCACATAGCTGCTAGTTCATGACCCCGTTTTTCAGATATTGTAATCCACCGAAGCCTCGTTAATTCTAGTCTGAATTAGTCAAAAGTGCGCGGTACTTTATTATCGGAAATCAATTAGAGTAGCCAGAATCCATTGTTTACGTACTCCAACGCTACAGTCAATTATAAAAGAAGATCAAAGAGGCGTGTCAAATTGTGTTTTGCAAATCGTAATCCACATTGATCGTGACAGCTGTCGGAAAGAGTTCTACCAAATTCGTTGTGAAATCCAGTCGACAATATCCTGATGAGAATTTTTATAGCCATTACCAACGAATCAACACGAATTATCTATAGCACCAGGACACGCGATCACACCTTGTCCTACTCGCCTTTCAAAGAATTCCTATAGCTCGTTGGCTGCGGGGTGTTGCCCGGGTTGTTTACGCGGCTACTTCTTTCGGCACAAACAATAGAAGGGGGGGAAAAGCATTAGGGTCGCGAAAACGTAGCGTAGTAAGAGGGTTTCGGGTGTATAGCGCGAACCCTCTTCGGGTGTATGGCGCGAACCCTCGGCACAGTGGACTTTCCCGGTCTCCACGGTACGTGCCAATCGCAGATTGTAGGTAATCTAATGAAATTCAGAAAACTCATTTATACCGGTCAATTCGGGTGCATAATCACAGGTCCTAGATTCAGAGATAGTTGTTTTTCGCGTCATCGAAAACGAAAATTGATGCATTGTTTTTGATTCGCTCGCAAAGTTTCAATTTTATAATCAATCAAATACATTGAGGTCATTCCAAGGTGGACAACGTACCATGAAAATCCTTTGTTTCCCGCTGGAATCCAAGTCATTGACGAATGATGAATGAACGATTCAGATTTCTGGGGAGAAAAAAAAATTCAAGCAGGACTATAGGATGGAGTGATCGAAAGGCGCGTTTTTGGCACAAACATCCAAATACGGAAAGTAATGATTGCGATTTTTTGTTGATACTGATTGGGTAAACAGGGCAAGAAAAAAAAAACTCCCGCATTGACATCCGTCCGGTGTCATCGGCTGTCATCCCCGTTCAGCTCGCCGTTTCTGTATCGACTGAATGATGTTCTTTTTGTTCCCTTGTTTAAAAAAATAACTTTTTCTACAGTCTCGAGTCCTTCCGGTTTTTCTACACGAGACGCACACCGCACGCTAGACTATCGCCCGATCACGCCTCTGGCCTCTCGCACTCCGTTAGGGGTAGCCGGTATAACTGAGCCCCGCCGAGTCTCACGGAACACGGGTATGGACCCACGGCACAGGGCGTGGGCAAGTGTACATTGATTTTAAAGGCGCGCGCATCCCGCCCGCGCGATCTGCTCCTGTCCATTCACAGATAAGTGAACGCATTCATCTTTCGAATTAGCCGCTACCTCTTCCCGGAGGCAGGGACTCCCTTTTCACCCCTCTCACACCCCCTGCACTATCGGCCCGTCACTATACGCGTATTCCACGACGGGTCTCTTTCACGACGCGGTATGACGTCGCGCCTCTGATTCCCACAAGGAATTCTATCTTCATTTTATACAACAATGCAAAGTGTCTGAGGGACACGATTCCTCGGATAAAGGGACCAACGGACGTCATGATTGGGATGATCTCCGAATACCTGTGGGGGCATTCCGCCCCAATCACAGATAAACGAGGGTCGATTTCCTTCGGATTTCACCCGTGAAAATCGGAGGGGAACCCCCGCGGGGAATTCAATCGAAATCAGGATTGGCATAATCTCTGTCCTCATATCAGGATGCGATCACCGTCAACTTAATATTTGACAGTTTTGTGAGATTACTTCAAACCCCCCAAAGGAATTGAATCCTTTACGAAATTCATACCGTGATCAGCGGCCCGCCTTTTTGCGCCAAAAGTAGATTGGCGGTACGGCGCCACTTCCTGGACTAACGGCTGTCGCCATCTCACGCAGTATTGCGGAGCCATAGTTCCGGTCGATAATACAGAGAGGTTGAATCGACGATGGAAGATCGTTACCCACCGATCAATCGGCTACTTTGCCGGTTGCATATGTCAAGTTGTCTCGCATTAAAGATTGCAAAATTCAATAACAACTTTGTTTTTCGTTAACGATTGAGACTGGCGTCAGAAATCAAAAGTTGGGACCAGTCTGGTACGAATTGCGCAACGAGGAGTGCAACATACTAAATGCCAAGGTCCTGGTGACTTTCGATCGAATCGAGTCGCCTCTGCCTGACCAAAATCAACTACTTTCAAAATAAGAGTAAATATCAAACCCGATGACGGATCAGTCGAGCGTGTCGATACCGAGTAGGACAAGATAATATTTCCATATCGAAAGTCGATAATATATATTCAACCAGCTTGACACGCGACTTCGTACGGTAACATTTACGAGGTAGCTCGCGACCTTTCCTAAAATTGGCAGTCCCGAGGCTCCTCCAGGGAGTGTAGAACGTTCACAATTCAGATAATTTAATTACCATTCGGATCACTCGGAGCCGGTTAAGACGAAAAAGAGATACGAAGAGCCGTATTGATGTAGGCACCGCAGCGAATATCCGAAGATAGGTGACTAACCAGGTAGGTATCTCGCCAAACCGGCGCCAAAGGTGTGAAAACAGTCGTGCACAGGTCTGCCGTGCAGCTCGCGACCGGTCGTCGCAATGAATTGGCCAGAATGCAGAAAGGGCCTGGTAATTGAAAAAGGTTCATTCTGGAAGGGAGATCTACAGATTTTATAGCGATCGTCGCACCTTTGCATCCGGTGGGTTTCGGTTCTCGAGGACAGTCGGTTGTACCGTTGGATTGCGGAGCGTCTGCAACACCGTAATCCCCACCAGTCCAACCGCTTCGCGACGAGATCTTCGATTTGCCTTGGAGGACCGGGTCTCTCGCAATCAGCCCTCCTTCGGTCAGTGGAAGTCTGGTGGACGCCAAAAGTTGGTGGAAAGTTGCGGTTGCGGTTGCGGTTGCAGTCCATCCAGCTCCGTGTCTCTAAGTTACCGCTGGAGTTTTGCGGATGCTGCAGGATCTGGATTCGCAAACTGTTCAAAGGGGCCTTCGAAACTTTGACGTTACTGTGCGGCGAACCATGGTCCGGAAAAACTTCGCAGCTGTTGATCCAGTCACCTGATCGTCAAGATTCGCCGCAAAGACTGAGTGAATCGGGTTATTTTATCCGTCCTGGTAAAAGTTTTATGAAAAAAACTCTTATACCGTTCCCATCACGGTTCGCAGATCGTAGATCAGAATTGGTCCGACTCTATCCGTCAGAAACGTAAGTAGGTATATGTATATTACGCTCGTGTATAGTGTCGATCCTTATTTGGCGGTGTTCTCAACCTCGGGGAAAACTCGGATTGAATTATTGCCGCAATCGCGATGAGGAGATCGAGGATAAAAAAAAAACAACAGGTAATTAGCGAAAATTAAGAATTCAGCTCGATTGCAAGTGAAATCAACACACAAACAGAATTTTATTGTAGTAAAAACAAAGCACACACGATTGAAGTGGCGAGCAGTCAGGGAGAAGATGTGCGGGAGTGTGAGGCAACGTGGACGCGTGTGGAATCTCGGCATGCATATAAAGAGTATAAATCTACAAACCCACACGGTGATCGGACGCGGGCGCGAGCGCGACACGCGCATCTTGCAACGATCAGTAACGTAAAAACCGGCTTACCTCTCGAAAACAAGTTGTATTATTCGGGGATTATTTTTAGCCGCTTTGTCCACGGCGTAAGAATGTTAATGTTCGATTCAGAACCCAATCGCGAATCGGCAGTACTCGATCTTTCGGTACCGGGTCTCGACCAACAACGTCACGTAACAATGTGTTCACGTAGCATACCGTTGTGGCTGCAGTGCTGTACGAGCGGTACATACAAATTCTGCAATATTATACCGTGCTATAGTCAACGTGTCGAAGTATGTTTAAACATGTTTGGTTTTCCTCACTGTGTTTCATACCAAAAGTGGAACACACATGTGTCGAAATTTGTAAGTTACCTAGAAACCTAGCGATCAGAAGTCGTTCGAACTAATCGGAAGTAGTTAGTTTCTCGTTGTTTCAATGTCACTATAGAACTCACACGGGGAGGATTGAACAAAAAATTGTTACGTGGCTATTCAAGCACGCGGGAAAGTATGTTTTGCTCAAACACGTTATTACGGTTCGTTAACGAGCGACTTTGAATTCGTTTCGAGTACGCCCGTCCGCCATGCCAGTGTATTATAACTTCTGAGCGGAACTGAACAGTTCTGAATTTTCGAACCGTGTCTGTATCCATCCGTCCGCATAACTCGCGGTTTCGCAAAGTGGATATACGTTACCCATCACTTAAAATGAGCGCGGGGTACACGTCAAGTATGAAGTTATGTATTGTAGCAGACTAAGGAGCGCATGGCAATCAATCGAAATTAGTCGTTTACTCCGAAGAGCATGTAAATTGATAGTCTGATGCAGCTGCTGTGGGTCGAGTATCTGTCGAATATCTCAGCTCGATAATTAGCGAATAAGATGAGAGGTTGACCGATAATCAGCGATGAAATCGCCCGATGGGTTTTACCCAGCGATGCGCATACGGCGCCGGTGGAGATCTTTGCAAGGACGCGTACAGCCGGTGGACAGTGGATATTCAGGTTGATGGGAATAATTCCGGTTTCTCGGAGCGGCGCACCGTTACGAGCGTGTCGCCGTTGCCGTCGTCGTTCCTCCTCCTCCTCCTCCGCCTCGTTCGCCTCCGCCTTTTCCCTCCTCTTCCTCCTCCGGCGCACCTCTGTATCTGCACCAGACTTTCCTGCAGTCGTGATAATTAGCGTCGTATATTGTAAAGTGACGTCAGATTTAGCGGGCACCGCGAAACGTCCTTGAAGTATTTCAGCTGCATTCGGCTTGAAAACACCCACCAGACCCGTCTCTCTTCCTCTTTCCTGGAGCATTCTCTTCGCGCTCATACTGTTGCTGCAGATACCGACACGCGATTCGATATCTCGCCTCCGCATGACTATAAATAGCCGCGAAGAATTTGGAGGGAAACACAGCACTTCTCTGTCCTACCGTCATTCAACTCTCCGAGCGTGTGTTAACGACACGCGACAAAAATGTACACCTGGAATTTTTAGGGTGCTGAAAGCCAGACATTTCACCGATTTGTGATCTACGGATTTTTTGTTTCATTCTCCATCTAGAATGAGGCTCGTTTCAGTGGACTTGACCCCAGACTGTGGACGCGGAGCGGATGGGACCAGCTGGGAGTCGTTGCTGAAGAGAGCGGCCTGATTTAGCCTCTCCTAGGCTTTGTCTGTACCCAGAGGACGGAGACATAGCCTAGAATAGGTTAGGTCAGGGCTCGAGGTTGCCGCGCTTGGGATAATTTATTCGCAAGGACTCCGTCGAGCGAATGCAGCGGCCCAAGACTCAAGGTCGAGGAGTTGAAAGTCACGCGCTCATCTCCCCCCCCACCGCACGCTCTTGAGCCCACCATCAGATTCCGTCGTCAACGGAAGTCCCGAAATGCGGTGGTGGAGTAGGAGTAGGCGAAGAATACACCGGAGGAAATATTCCGGGCCCTGAGGGTCTGTGGGAGGATCAGTGCGGAGCTGAGGAGGAGAGATCACTCTCATCGTTGAAGTTCATTGAGCGAACTCATCCGATCGTTCAAATTCCATTCCTTTTTTATCCCGATCTTACGATCATCGTAGTTGCAGCACCTAACTGTATCGATTAATCTTACATGGTCCATGGCCACTAAAAAGAGGAAATAAAATCCCTGACTTCTCCTGACCAAATTATAATTTTTCCCTGACTGAAATTCGGACGAATTAGCGGTTATTCAAGTATGTAATGGATAATGCTCTGAATCGATATACTGAAAGAGAATGATTTTTGAGAGTACTTTTTAATTTATAACGCATACAAGTCTTGCTACTGTTTACATTGATTAGGATTTCTTCCCAGTTCTCCCTGACGGCTGACCAGTCACTGGACCACGTCTTATCACCACTGTGCATCGCGTCGACAACTCATCATTCGCTGTGACGTTTAAAAGGAACAGTAATTAGCTCATAGTCTCCTTTTTTAAAATTCTTTTATCTTTCGATGAGAATTGAACACACCTCCATTTAGTGTGTGAAAGCAAACGCTCATATACTTTACACTGAAGTGCGATGACGGTCTTTTTCGCTAACTCATTGTCAGACTGATGCTTCTCGCATGAAATGTGGTCGTTCTGATTGTGAGAAGCATTCGAGTAACCTTGAGTGGCAGCTACTTTCGATGCCAACACTTGCAGTGGTGGAAAGTGGCCATTGCGGGGAATCCCGGCATTTGGATAGGCTTGTTTCAATTTGCGTACAGCCGTCAAGAAATTTGGTACTTGTAACATGTAACACTTACCGCAGTGTTTTTTCTGTTTATGAATAAAATTAATTGTTTTCATTAAAAAATAAAAAAGTTGTATGTAAGGTACAGTAGTTTTATTAAGAGTCAGTATATACTAAGGCACTGTATATAACAAATAAATACGAACAGCTTAATTATATTACGTAATAGTATATTGACATACGAGTTGATTCAACGTTGAGCAAATGTATGCATTGTTACATACACCTATTAATGCCAGTCGATTTCCCAATACACGTAAAAAAAACAAACAAACAAAAAAAACAATATGAAAACGTGTTAAACAATAACGTACGTAAAGTATTCTGCGCTTGAGACACCCGAGTGTTCGGAGAAGGGAAAACCAAGGTACAAATGACATTTGAATATCTATAGTAGTATTTAAGACGCATAAATTATCCTATAGTGTTTCTTAGTAAGTGAAAAAAAAATGCTCTTTCGTTCAATGAACAAAGGGGATACAAGCCCATTGTTCGGGAGTTCAAGAACGAGTACCGTATACATATTTGCTGAATTTCGTCTGACCGAAATAACGTAAATTTCGACCGGACGAATTTTGGAAAAGAAATTCAAAGGATGAATGTATTTTTGTTCTTGTTAGCACCTCTTTCAGCAACTATATATTATATGCGTCACTGCATCGTGTCAGGTAATCTCACTATACGTATGTACTTCTCTACCTGGCATTGAATTACATTTATTTTTTTAACAGCCAGGAGAAGAACTACATTTTGATTATATTGTGACGTCGAAACGCACTCGAAGACGTCATGACTCTATCTTGTCCGCTGGAACAGCTGGGAATTCTCGACGCTCATGTCCGCTTACTTCCAGTCGAAATGGAGAGTGGAAATGTTGAGCGAATAAATAAATGATCGATTAAATAAATAGATGAGGTTATGTTAAAGTTCTCATGGCCACTGATATGATGACTAGGAGTCTCAAACGTTGAAAAAAATGGGATTAGCAAGCTTCTGCAATCTGAAAGTAGAGTCGCGTTTGCTTCACCGAAGAAGAGGAAAGAGGGTCGAGTATTCTGTAAAAAAAAAAAAAAACAACAAATAAACTTAACAGAGAGTTACCATAGGAAGGTACGCGTAACTCCTATGATTCCGAATATGCATCGGCGTGAGAGCCGTAGGCGAGTTCTTGAGCATCGTCGGATGACCTTCCCCAGTATCCCTCGCCATGGTCTTCTTCGTGGTCGTAATGGTGCTGGTGCTGTGCGTGTTCGTAGTAAATCACTTTGGACGGACCCTTCTTGAGATCGAGCCAGAATCGAGCAGCGTTCAAGATCAGACTGAGGACGGCGACCGCGAAGAACTTTGTCTGAAGATGAGTGGAGAATATCTGGAGAAGCAGGCTGAGCTTGGCCTTCAGCACCATGGCGAACATGAGAATCTTCTGCAGGGCCTTCTTCTTCTTCTTGCCGATTTTCTTCTTCCTTGCTTCACCTGGAATGATTCGACGTCGCAATTAACTCGCAGTTGGTACCGCCCGCGGATAAGACGGTTGCCTCCTCTTACCGACCGGAGAGCGAGCAAATTACAGGTTACGAATTAAACCTGTATTCAGAGAAAATACCTCGCGGCTTCCGGCTCACGAATGCACGGCTGGACACGGCGCGTCCGTGTTATTAATTCGGTATCACGGTCACGGACACGCCGAATGAATAATAATCCGGCACCAATGTCCCAGATACGCGGATCTTCCTAATAAGAACCGTATGGTTGACATGGATATGCGGATTTTTTGGAGCCTGCCGCCCACGCGGTCGCTTGCGGGAACCAGTTACGATATCAATTCACGATTACAGAAGCCGGAAGCGATCTTGACGAGAAGATAGAGATTAAGTCACCGTTAATTGTTACGCGAAGGGTGCGAGAGAAAGAATGAACCTCGTGTGCTTGAGGAACGTGCGCGCGCATAATTTCATGTCTGCAGGACATACGTCTAGTCACCGGTGAATTTTTACGATCAGTTTGACACATAAACCGAATTCCATCCGCTTGACCATTCTAACGAATCTCCATACGGTATCTCAGTGATTAAAATGTGTGACAGGCATGATCGAGCTGATTAATTTACAACGTCTGGAATCGCCGCTAGAATTACATCTAGACAATTAATGTCTAAGAAAGTAGATGTAGTTACAATAAAAATATCTTCATATACATATCATCTTTATTCATCGTCGAATATGCTAAACCTGCGCGGTTTTTTTGTTCACACCTTACTCATTTCATTAGTATATTAATAATTGTCCCATCGAAAGATAACATGCCGATTGTCTGACATTTTTCTTTCTACCATCGTATCTAAGCTTGTTTGACCTTATACTCCACCAGGTACTAGCATGTGCGTTGAATCTTTCCTTTGACTGTAAACCGAACTATCAAGAACAGTGAGTTGAGCGGCAAACGACATAATTTGAGATCATATGTTTCTGGGTCTCATGGCCCAGGACGGCTTCAGCCATCCAGAAGACAGTGTGTAACAGTAAAACCCATTATACAATGAAATGGAATAAAACATACAGGATGAAACGAGGATTGACTCGTCGCATTAATTCATACCGCAGACCGCGTAGTTGACACAACCTCTTTCGGACCCGTAGTTGCGAAAGAACATCTTCATATGAGTTATTTACTAAAAAACAAACTAGTACCCGACCACAATGCACACCGCACATGACTCTCGCTGACCATTATGGACCTGCTAACACGACATGCACACCTAGCCTCTAGCGCGGGTATCTTACTGCAATCTTCTGGTGATGGTTTACGAAATCCGGACATGGAAATCATGACAGCGTTAGAATCTATATCCACGTGCGATCAGACCGCGAATTCTTCCGGAGAAGAAGTGTAAACTTTTCGTTGGGGCCGATATTCCGAGGAACTCTTAGTCACAGATGAGAGATCGTCGATCTTTATACATATGATGAAATACCTGCAGCCGGTCATTTATATCAGCGCGGGAGCCTCTCTTTTTCGAGATGTCGAATATTAATCCTCGGGGTATGAGCGATGCTCACATATTTTTATATCAACAGTTAGCCGGAAGCGTTTGGCCAGCACTGCACCATCAGGATCGAATTATGAATTGAATACCATATCAACACAAAGATCATGAGTATGCGGACAAACGGTACTCAATTCGGCATACTTCTCATCGACCTTAGGTCTTGCGTCAGAGTATGGGTGTACGCGAATGTGGGAAAGACTAGGTCCGCGTTATCCCAAGTCCCAAAAACCGAGCCCATGGCCCGCCAAGATTCCGAGGGTATCAGATCATTCGCGCGAGATAAAATGTGGACCAACTCGAGCTTCTACCACAGAGCCGATGACCCGGTAACCCACTTGCTTATTTTCTGCTCCACGGTTTCTCACATGGTAGGTGCCTGTTCCTCTCCTCTTTAACTCCACGATATGCCCTCCGTGCCCTTAGTTCCGTTTCTCGCGAAAGTTTGAAGATTTTTGATCATCGCCTCGGGTCGAACTCCCAGACACGTGCAATTTTTTTTTTTTTTTTTTTACAGCAGGTTCCAAGACTCAGAGAGTGAAACGATCCAGTTTCTCTGATCGTGTATCAGGTATCATCATCGATTACAAAAAATGAGTCGACTGATCCGTAGACAAACGTTTCAATCACCTTCTAATTGGAGGTAGATTCGTGCTCACATTGATGTGAAGTTTTCTTACGGGAACCTAAACTTTGCGCGGTATAAAAAGTGGGGAACTCTTGAATCGATACTGCACGAAGACATGGAGAGACTGATCAATATACTCGAGCCACTGAATGGGCTTATTTTACCGGCTTTTTGTCCGACTATAGATTTCTGTCAACTTGTGGCTACGATATCCCGAAAACGATGGAAACTATTGGGGTCAAATTTTGAGATCGATCGATAGTGCAAAAATCTTGAATGGGCGGACATGAGGTTGATGAAGCATTTCCGTTAGGCAACTAGAGACTTTCCCAGTTCTTCAAATTCGCTTCACCTTACACACGGTTTAGGGTTGGGATTAGCGATGGACACTACGATTAGCCGTCTATTTACTGTTCTTTAGGTCGTGTACGGAATGGCTGTTCGTGATGCAATATTTACTATTTCAAGCATGGAGTGTGCCAGACATTGAACGCCACTCGAGAAGAAGCCATTTCCGGTCACGCGATCAAGGTAAATGGGTGGACTAAGTAGGTGCCATAAATAAGCTCCACTAATCTTACGACTTGGGCTTTCGTGAAGCACGAACGGAACTGTATGCAGGGTCGACTCAATGGTAGGAGATTCTAACCGTTTGCTTCGATCGAATTAGCCGCCGAACCACGAAGAACCGAACACCACAGTCATATCAATCGAGTATTAATTCTTTACCATTATCTATCGAAGTATCCGCCGCGTCCTCTTCTTCTTCTGCCTCCTCTTCCGGGTGAACGACGCCAAAAGCTTCATTGACGGTCTTGACCCCATCGACGAGGACGTCCCTGGTTTCTTTGATGACCTGGCTGATGGGCGGTTCAGCGGGTTTTCCAGGTTCAGTCGGTTCCGCGTTCTGCATTTGATCTAGTTGCGAATCTATCCTCTGAGCAGCACACTCGACGGCGTTTTCCTCGAAGAAACACGCCAGGGTTGAGTTAGCAGGATCCGCAAGCGCCAAAGTCCAGGTACCGGCGAGCGCCGCAGCGCTCAGGAGGACAAGGATCATGTCCCTGAACGACGACATGTGCACGTTATAATTTATCGTACTACGAGATTCACCTCTGGACAACGCGCGCACCAAGCTTTTTTATTCACTCGAGAGAGCCGAGGATGTAGTGCAGCGGACTTGTCGTCAGTTTGTCCATATATCGAGGAGGTGGTGGTCCCCCTCCACGAGGACCGCGAGCAGTACCTACCTCGCGCTTTCTATTACGCGGAGATACTCGCTCAGGAGTCAGGGATCGGGGATCGGCTATCGGTTCCCATGAAGCTATCGAATTCACGGATGATGAGTTACGGACCAGGAACGTCACCCAGTCTTGCCAAGGTCTGGGTCACGGTCACTCATCCCGAATGATCGGTGTCGTGTGCCCGTGAGCCTCGTCATCATAGCCTCAGGGTCGAGTTTGGAAGAACGAACCTGGAGTGATCACGTTCGCTCTGGTTTTATTGTACCTTACAGAAGGGAAGAAGGAAGTAGGAAGGGAAGTGGCAGGTGCGTGGCAGAGGAAGTCTTGCGCAATGCAGGTCTAACTGTACCCGGGACGATTCTGTTACAATTTATTATCATTCGAAGAGTGTTTACGGTAGAAATGCTCCAACGATTCGGAGATAGGCTTCTTTCTGTAGTGTTAGAATTATTTGAAACCCAGTTGTACGGAAAAGACTGATTGTCTGGTCCTTCGTAAGATATCTTCGACAAATCTCTCCAAGTGCGTGGACATCGGCCATGTGCGTACGCGCGGTATCACACACACGCAGACCGAGAGTAGCCCGTAAAACGGACTTTAACCGAGTGCCAGCGAGCTGCGACAGCAGGCGTGCTAGAATTTGGCCCGATTTCAGTTCATCGCCTAGATTTAATCGGCAACGAAGAAGCAACTGGCCAATGGGGTTTTTGAAAATGACATTCGCACAAAACGACGATTTTAGTACCCCATCACGTGGATATTGGAAGAGAAAATAGTCACGGGGGCAGCGAAACGGTGATTATTATAGTTCGACGATAAAATCATCTTGATTAGGAATCGCAGGACCAAATCCGGGAGACGAGGTGTAGCACTTTTGACGAGCATTAGAAGCAGAGGCAGAGACAGCACTGCTGTTAAAGGCATGATAGAATTTGGCCCGGTTTCACTCTACCTACATTTGATGAGCGAAGCTACCAACCAGCTACTCCTGACCGCTGGTCACGCGTGCACCCCACATTTCAGCCTTCCATGCAGTACAAAGTGTGCTTTGGTATGTCACGATCAAGGGTGATGGATGTTAGTCATTGTCACACTATCATGGTCAAATTACAGATACTTTGACTTTTAGCGGTAAGATGGAAGAGATGTAGAATTTTTGAAGAAATTTCGTAATTGCCTACCGCACCTACCGTATCCCCATTTCTTTCGGGGTCTGGCTTAGTGGAGTACCGTTCCTTTTTACGATTTCTAATAATCAAATACGCCTGGTTATTTTGGTACGTAGGCGGAAACGGTGAGCAAATACACACACTTTTTCCTAGTGGGTCCACAAGCCGAGCCTGTATGAGGTTTATATTAATAGCTGCGTTTAACCAATGGAAATCTACTTACCTCTGAATTTACCTGTGTGCCAATGTATTATGTACTGGCTGTGAATAAAAGTGCAGTAATTACGGTGGACGAAACTGCGAGGCTACCTATTTACGTGAATAGATTATTAGATTGAAGGGGGGTAGGTGTTTTCCAAGTTTTATATTAACAATTCATCGGGTAGATCGAGCCATCGCTGTATGGAATGCTTGAATATTCATACGAGAAACTCTGCGATTAAGGAAAAAGTTTTACAACGCACTTTTCGTGATAAGCCATTCGGGGATCACCGAAAGAAATAAGATCGAGACGCAGAAGTAGACCAGCTCTAGAACCACCATGGACGTCGATTCGTACGTTTTGCTGAATCGCAAGATTCTAAATTTGGTTGGTCTCCACCCTAAAAATTCTCCGCGGAGTTTTATGGTAGTTTTCTTCATGTTTCTAATAGTCGTGCCTCAAGTTACGCAAATTTATCACTCGAAGGATCTGAGTGTCGTTTTGGAAACAAGGTTTGTCTAGATAAAATCAAACTCTTCGTGAGAATCTGCGTTAGCCGCTGTTTCCTTACACAGCGTAACGCACATAACAGTTATCTTCAGGTGTGCCTTATTACACTTCCGGCTAACTTTCTGCGCATAAACAAAAAATCCCTGACTTTTTCCGAAACAAGTTGGTCAGAGGTTTCGCGTGAAATTAGCATGTAACAGAGTCACAGCATTGTTTATGTTCCACGTAGAATTTTGATCGTTCTTTTTCATCCACGATTTGAATAATTGAACGTCGCTCTATAAACCAGAACCGGCTCCTCCGCAGCTTTCAGTTTTAACGAGGATGGTGAAATTCTGATTATCGCCAAGTTTTAGTTCCTTTTTCAGCATCTACGAAACGAATCCATGAGATCGATTATCCTGACGACCCTGCCTGTATATCCATGGTTCTAGAAAGTGGAATTTTCGTTCGCTTTCAGCTCCGTTCTCCTGACAATCATACTCGCACTTTTGAAAATGACTGTTTGGTGCGTGAGGCGAGACGAGATCGACGATCTGATATCGTTCATGTTCGGCGATTATTGGAACATGATCGAGTTTGGCGGAAAGGGAGCTTCCACTTTCCTCCGATATGCCAGGTTCGAAAACACATCAACAATTCGTCGCCTTAACAGATCATTTGGTACCAAAATTGGCTTGTATCACACAACTTCACGATACGGATGACAATAACTCAATTTTTTCCGAGAAAGTACTGCCAATAGATACCACTTCAGAAAAAATGTGCTACTGGATCAAAAATAACTTTCTGGAAGATGTCATTAGTCCTCGAACTCGAAATTTACGGTATTTTCTGGATGGTCTGTGAAACAAATCAACTCTAAGGCGTCGAATTTGCGAATGATTATTCTGCACTTGACCGCAATCGCAAGTTTTGAAGTGTAAACTTCTCTAGGCGCACCGTGCACACTTTTTTCGTTCGGCTAGTGAATGAGGCTGAGGCGTCACGCTCGGCTATGTAACGCTCGTTCGGGCAAACTCGGTTCGAGTCGACTGTAGCGAAGCGCGGGAAAGAGACAGTCAATGAGTCGCTGCTCAAATGCGGTATAAGTTTTAACACTTCTGTCCTGTGGACTTGGGCACACAAATATTTTTTTTCTTTCACAGATTTGCGAAGACATTCACAAAATGCTACGTCTTCTTGGTGGCCAACTCGCTTCTCCTTTTCTGCGGTTTGCCGTTGGTTTACTTGGCGGTTTCGAAAATGAACGACTCCGTTAACAAGACCCGTACCCTTTCATTTCCTGGGATGTATCCCGGAGGATGGACTGCAGAATCTCCTTTCTACGAGGTGGGCGAGGGGAAATAACTCAAGATTTGAACGATACGTTCTTTTTTTCACTGGAATAACTCGAATTATTCGATTTCTTTCGAATTCAATGGGGCGGGCTCAAAATTCCGAACGACTTTGTGCCGAAAGGCCATAATTCCGAATTCAAAAGTACCGAAGGACCATAATTCCGAATTGAGAAGTAACCGAAAAGCATAATTCCGAATTCAAAAGTAACCGATGGGCCATAATTCCGACTTTAAAAGTACCGAAATGATGTTTTGCACGTTTTTTTCGTGCAAAACTCTTATTTCGGTACTTTTTATTCGGAATCATGCCATTCGGTACTTTAAAATTCGGAATTATGGCCTTTCGGTTACTTTTCAATTCGGAATTATGCCATTCGGTACTTGAAAGTTCGGAATTTTGGCCTTTCGGTTACTTTTCAATTCGGAATTATGCCATTCGGTACTTGAAAGTTCGGAATTATGGCCTTTCGGCTACTTTTCAATTCGGAATTATGCCATTCGGTACTTGAAAGTTCGGAATTATGGCCTTTCGGTTACTTTTCAATTCGGAATCATGCCATTCGGTACTTTAAAATTCGGAATTATGGCCTTTCGGTTACTTTTCAATTCGGAATCATGCCATTCGGTACTTGAAAGTTCGGAATTATGGCCTTTCGGTTACTTTTCAATTCGGAATCATGCCATTCGGTACTTTAAAATTCGGAATTATGGCCTTTTGGTTACTTTTCAATTCGGAATCATGCCATTCGGTACTTTAAAATTCGGAATTATGGCCTTTCGGTTACTTTTCAATTCGGAATAATGCCATTCGGTACTTGAAAGTTCGGAATTATGGCCTTTCGGTTACTTTTCAATTCGGAATCATGCCATTCGGTACTTGAAAGTTCGGAATTATGGCCTTTCGGTTACTTTTCAATTCGGAATTATGCCATTCGGTACTTGAAAGTTCGGAATTATGGCCTTTCGGTTACTTTTCAATTCGGGATTATGACCTTTCGGCGCAAAATCGTTCGGGATTTTGAACCCGCCTCGAGTTACTTACTCCTCGTAGGTGTGTGTGTATCTGTGACAGCTTTTCAATCTCTACACGCACAAAACATCTCGCTGTGGATGATTATGAATTGATCTTCCTCCACAGATAGTCTTTCTGTCTCAAGTTGTCGCAACTTGCACATGCGGGGCTGTCTTGCTCGCGATCGACACCCTGATCGCAACGGCCCTCTTCCACACCTGTGGTCACTTCAAAATTGTCCAACAAGATCTACGGAGTATCGTAGACTCCGTGGACGAGGTGAGTGACCGTATTCATTCGCCATTAGTTTTTTGGTTCATAAAATTCCGAATTTTGGGAATCGAAAAAATCCATGATAGTACAAAATCATAAATATACGTCAAAGTCCGATTTGCCACAGATACTTCCGACCAAGGACGGAAACCGTGAAGTATTTGCGAGACGTAAGCTGTCTTCCTGTGTGAAGCACCATCAAGTGGTCCTCAGGTGAACGTCATTGGCATGCAAACGGTTTGCAAACAATTCAGTATTCGATATAAGTAGAAAAAACAACTTACCGTGTTTCAGATTCTCCGAGACTATGAATCGCTTGTTCAACCCAATAATGCTGTTCCAAGTCTTGGCCAGTAACATGATAATCTGTTTGGTCGGACTGCAGGTGACTTCGGTGAGTATCACACCGGAATAACGGTACATTTGACTGAATAAATCGGTCTGAACCTTCACACCGTGAGTCCATGGGATGAATTCTGTTTTGTAATTTCATCATTCAGACACTCACGGACCGAGGAAGAGGCCTGAAGTACTTCTCTTACTTACTGATGGCACTTTTTCAACTCATACTCTTCTGCCTGCCCGGCGAAGACCTGGTGAATCAGGTAAATCCGTCGATCCCGGTAATAAAACTGCCGTGAAATGAAAAACTGATCTTCCGCCCCGTCTGTGCAGAGTCTGGCTGTGAGCGACGTTGCCTACGCAACGAACTGGTACAAGGTTTCTAAGCTCGTCGGAACTGACGTGAGATTTATAATCGCCAGGGGCCAGAAGCCCGCCACGATCACTGCTGGAAAATTTACTGTGATGTGCCTTGAACACTTTGGGACTGTGAGTGCCTCGAGTTGATCGTCAAGATGCGATTTTCTTCACGATTTCTCCTGTGATTTCAGGTGCTGAGCACGGCTATGTCGTACTTCACCGTTCTCCGTAGTTTTGATTAGGGATAACGAATCACTCGACAGTCGTAGAAAATAAATCTATTACAGAATTATAAAAGTGAAAACAAGTTATTTTGAACACCTCACAAATACGGACCCCATCCGATGTACATTTGGCACAAATTATCGACGTTGGTCGCTTCGAGGATCAGGTGATTGGTCTGCCCTTCGACGCTGAGATTTAGCGCTATATTCTGAAGCTTCTTAGCCTGCGATCTTAGAAGACCGTTGAGACGCTGTTCGATGTTCTTCAGGTTCTCGACCGCCTGTGGAACGAAAGAATCAAAAGAGTCCATAAATATTGCGAGCTTCTCACCTTCTCGTTAGTTTTTTCCGGCGCTTCCGACTGGTTTCGGTTCCAGGTCACCAGCGGATCGTAGACGAACGGTGTGAGCACGCTGACTAGCGTCGCAGCCTGTTCTCTGAGGACTCTCATGGTCGTTTGACACGACCTTCTGAACGGTCCTTCGTACTTTAGGGGCCCCATAGCCTCGACCATGTTGTGGGTTAGTCGGAAAGGAACTATTTCTGGCCAATCGAAGGATTCCCCTCTGTTGAACAAGCAGTTGAAATCCACGTGGACGCAGTCTCCGCATTTCGAGTCGAACAGGATGTTCTCCCCGTGACGATCTCCCAGGCCCAGAATGTAGCCTACCATGGACATGACTGCGGTGGTTCTGATGTACGCTGTTCTCGCTTCGTACCTTGGATCGAACGAGTGAGAGACATTATCAGAAATGAAGACCAACTCCATTGTTCTGTTAAACTTACCATCCATATGGGTCCGGGAATGTGAGACGGAACCATTCTCCGAGTACCGGAGGATGTCGGGGGAGAAGAACTTCCTGAAACACCTTGCGTTTCCTTTCCAGTGAATCCCTCAAGGCTGAATTCGAAATATAAACGAGTTAGATCGAAGATAAAGAAAATCGGAGATAGCGGCTATACTTTTACTAACAACAAGTCACGCTCTTCAGTTCCCTTGCGGACATCAAGGTCCCTCGCTCCTTGTAGAAGTCCAAAAGGATCGGCCGGAATCCGAGCAAGTTATGAACCCATTCTATCAGCCCGCATTCCTCGTTCAGAGGAACAACGCTCTGAAAAATTGAAAACAGTGTAAAGACGACATTGTTTGTAGCCAGGTTTAGTCCCACTCACGTATGTCCGAATGTAGAGCCTTCTCTGTCTCGACTCGGGGTCTTTCTGAAGGTATTTGTTGACGATATCGTTGAATTCCATGAGTCTAAAATCCCGTCGCAAATCGTCCTTCGGTTTGCACATGAACAAATACGGTTTACCGTCGGATCCTTTCAGCGCGATTCTACGCGGTCTCTGCAAAGACTGCATCACCAAGACTCTGTCCTCTATTCCGACTATGTGAGCCCATTGCCTGTAACAACAAGTGGGAATTAATACCCAATGTGAACCGAATCGGCGGTACAAAACTTACGTTGGAAACGGATCGTGATTCTCCGTCGGTCTCGCTTTCGATGGTAAGTGAAGCTGCCTAAATTTCGTTGTTGGGATCATGATGTGACCGAAATCTGAGGAGGCCAACAACCTCGGAAGGTGTTTCGACAACGACGTCACGCTGGTGGTTTGAGTTCTCTGGAAAAATGTGATTGTTCAATGATTTCACAAAATAATTTGCGATTTCATATAGTTTGAGACTACCACACCTCTGGTATCCCTTTGTTAGATAACTCGATCAGTCTCTCCCACAGTCTGTTGAAGTCTTGGATTAATTTCGTCATCACCGAACCCCTGAGGTCAGGATGATTGAAGATTTCCTGGCACCGTTTTTGCCTTGCTGGATAAGAAGACTGCAAACAAAACAAACCCACAGTCTATATACTCTTTCCTCTTCATCATTTGACATTGTACCTTGAAGACCGAAGCCATCATCCACAAGCAATGCTGGGGATATGCGGCAATCAATTTAACGAGTATGGAGCACAACATGTTCTGGACTTCTCGGCACGGGTGACAAATCCTGGATACCAATTGACTGAACGCCGTGAGCCACAAGAAGGTGGGAAGTCTCCCCAGGTAGGTTTCTGAAAATCGTTTTGTTCAAATATCGAAAACTGTTGCATACCCTCAATCAACGAATTGAGTCTCTTACCCACGAGTCGGGTCATCTTTGTCAGACTGTCCTCTCGATTGGCCACCACATCTCTGAAATCTGGGCCTTGAGCATGCCTGGAGAAAGCCTGAAGCCGAGATGCAAAGTCCAGCCAAATTGTGAGCAACCTGGGCATCGACTGATGGACGTATTTGCAACCGTAAAGAAGCGACTTTCCATAAAAATTCATCATGTGAATTTGCAAGTCTCTGAAAAAAAATATGTTGACAACGTTCCAATATTGCCATATTACTCTATGTGCACTTCGAATTCTAATTATCCAGAAATTCAGCAGGCTTTGATTCCCCGAAATCCAGAAGGCCGTGGTTTCGCGGAATTCAGGAGGCTGTGGATTTCAGAAATTCAGCAGACTTTGATTTCCCGAAACTCAGAAGGCCGTGGTTTCGAGGAATTCAGGAGGCTGTGGATTCCAGAAATCCAGAAGGCCGTGGTTTCGCGGAATTCAGGAGGCTGTGGATTCCAGAAATTCAGCAAACTTTGATTCCCCAAAACCCAGAAGGCCGTGGTTTCGAGGAATTCAGCAGGCTTGATTCCCCGAAATCCAGAAGGCCGTGGTTTCGAGGAATTCAGGAGGCTGTGGATTTCAGAAATTCAGCAGACTTTGATTCCCCGAAACCCAGAAGGCCGTGGTTTCGAGGAATTCGGGAGGCTGTGGATTTCAGAAATTCAGCAGACTTTGATTCCCCGAAATCCAGAAGGCCGTGGTTTCGAGGAATTCAGGAGGCTGTGGATTCCAGAAATTCAGCAGACTGTGATTCCCCGAAACCCAGAAGGCCGTGGTTTCGCGGAATTCAGCAGACTTTGATTCCCCGAAACCCAGAAGGCCGTGGTTCCGAGGAATTCACAGGATGCTGTGGATTCCAGAAATCCAGACTATTCAGAGGTGAATAGTGACAAGAACAACTGAATACTGAAAGATTTTCACCTTCCCTTCGTGTCTCTATCCTCGTCGGGCATTCTGTCTACGACAGTCTCATAGTATCTCGCGCAAGATAGCAGGCTTTTTTCCCATACTCTCCAGACCTCAATGGCTTCTCTATAGTTGCTGATGTTCCCTTCGGTGTCCACGTTCAGAGTTTCGTCATTGTACTTAGCGTAGAGGAGCTTGGCCTGTGGAAATACAAAGTCTCAGCATGATTGACGAAGTTAAAATAGTATGTTGACGTACTCTGGCACACTGTCTCCTCTCCTCGACACAAGTGTCCGGAGGCATTTGCTTGTAAAGAGCAGAGGGTTGAAAACAGTTTGCTAAACAGCGTTTCAGAGTCGTGAAAGCCTCCTCTTGGCATCCCTTCTGCCAATAGAGCTGCGCCTGCTCGATATACAGCTCTTGAGGTGGGCAGCTGTCGCTGGCTGACAATATGTACATGTAGGCCTGCTGGTACAGTCTCGATCTGTGAAAAGATAAAAAAAATAAGTCTTTCTACTTTCAAATGCAATCGATCTTCTTCCTCGCTTACTTTCTAGCGATCTTGGCGCTCTTGAGCCATATTTTTCCTATCTCTTCCGTCAACGCTGAATTTTCGGTATCCGAAGTCTGCCGTTGTAGTTGAACAGCAAGATCCAAAGTGGCCCTTCGCATGCTGAGAACTGACTCAACGCCTCTCGAAGCTCGGACTAGCTGCCCGCGCATCTCCCACTCTTTGAATATCGTCGGCAGCAGTTCGGGACTTACGAGCATCTTCGAGGCAGCCTTTTCAAACTCGTTCAGAATGTGAAGTCTGCAGAAGATTTTAGTCAGAGATCGTCCCTATCCGTACCATATTCCATACCCACTTCATTATCTGAGGATAACTTTGCTGGTATGCTCCTTGCCTCGAAGCAGCTCCCAACAAAGATACCAGCCTCCGTTTTATTGGCTTCAGGTCAGGCAGCTGGCCAGCCATCAGCCCGTCTAGCAGTTGCTTTTTCGCCGTGTTTCTCGCCATATCATCGAGCTGGGAGAAATCCGCGAGTCGCCAGAATATCTCGTCATCTACGATCAGTGGTTCTAATTCAGGTCTGTTGTTCAGAATCCCTTCAGTTATGTTCGTGGCTGTGAATGGATGGTCCAGGCCGAGATAACACTGTACCATCCCTTGCAGGTACTTGGTCTTCACTTTCTTCCCTTGGGCTAATCTCTCGTAGCAAGTCGCGGCGTCCTGCAATTGCCCGCTGACTTCGTGAGCCAATACCAACTGCTGCAGAGTCGGGACTTGGTCTTGAGTTGCCAAAATTCCCGACACCCCGTCGGGTTCTTCAAGCTGAGCGTATATTTTCTGAAAGAACAAAATCCGACGATCAAGAATCGAGCGTTTGAGGACCGTCCGTCGCTTCTTACAGCTAGCAGTCCGGCTTCCATCGACTCAGCTAAACCCTGGTCACTCGAGGCCATGTGATCCTCCAAGTACATCAAAGCTCGATGGTATTCCTGCGTCCGGTAGCAGCCCTTGGCGAGAGCGAGGCTGTTGAAGTTCTCGCAGAAAGCTGAAATATTTCGATTATCTTGGTAATCCGTTTAAAATGTAGCCAGAGAAGCTTACATTTTATCGAATGGTACTTTTCGTCGCGGACCAGTCTCCTCTCTCTGAGCCACCTCTGGAGGTAGTCCAAGATCGAGAAAACGACCTGAGAACAATGGATCCGTTTATCCTCGTCGGATATTCTAGTGCTGTTGGTCGTCGACTCTGTCTGATAACGTAGAGGCCGTCTGTCCAGGAGATCTTTGTCGATGCTCGTTTGCTCGCTGACGTTGATCACCGCCAACATCTCGTCCCCGATTTTTCCAAACTCTGCCGGGTTTCCATTGGCGAGTATGTGCGCTGTAAATCGAGGATGAAGATAATCAGCTGCATGTACTCGAAGAGAAGCGAGTTTGAAGAGAAACTCACACACGACGTGTGGAATGAACAATATCAGCGATCTCATATCCCGTCTGAAAGCAGGCTTGCAAGCCGCTATCAAATTCTTCAAGGTAGATTCGTGAACGCTTTCGGACATGCTGCACATCCAGTTGTAGGACCATTTGTCAAACGTTGACCCTTCTTCGGACCTAAGGATCGATTGATTATGACGGTGTACGGGATTGACTGTTGAGTAATGTTACCCGTATATCGGATGCGGGTATTCGTTGTCGTCCTGAATCGCGGTGATGGTGTAATGAGAGCTGAGCAAGGGGTGTATCATCTGTTGTACAGTGTTCGGAAATTGGTTCCAGCAATGGCTATTCGCACCATCGGGAGCTATGCCGTAGGTCTTGAGTATTTCTTGAATGGCTAGTGCGAAGCATCCCATGCTCTGAGTGTTCTTCTGCGTCTGGAAAGCCCTGACGAGACAATGAAGCGCCGCGCACGCGAATTCCTCGTTCGTTTCAAAGATGAACTTTGATTCGTCTGAAATGTATTCGGAGTATCAACGACTGCTCTGGTTTCATTCTCGAGCTGTATCAACCTTTTGACTGAATTCTCCGAGGCAAAAGACTCGGCTCAACCGCGCCGAGCTCTCCGAGACACTCGCCGGAAGCGAGCCGAACGTTTTCGTCCTTGTCTCTGCATCCGATCAACAGGGTATCGAGCAGCTGCGGAGAAAAATAGGTCTCATGTAACTCGCCGATCATTTGACGAAGAGAGTAAGAACTAACTTCAACGATCAGAGGATGAACCACGCTGTTGCTCAGTATCATCTCGTTCAGGTGACTGCGAGACTCGGCCAAGAACTTTTGCGTGTAGACCAAGGCCTTGAGTCGGATTTCGTGTGTCTCGTGGTTGATGCGTTTCAACCACATGCTCAGATTGTCCTCGAAGTTGTTTGGCCTGGGGAGGAAAATCTTTAGTAGGTCATGATGCGTGGATTTTTTACGCAATTTCAATTACCGCGCCGTTTCTATGTGCTGTTTAACAACGGCGGATATTTTCTCCGTGACTTTGATATCGTCGATGAAGAACAGCTCCGCTATGTACTCCTTGACTTCCTTGTTCAGTGTTATGACCAGGTACTCCATCATCGCGATAGTTTCTTCCGGTCGACGTTCCAGAAGTTGTGACAAGGATATGAAAATTGTCGGTATCAAAGGGCCCAAAGCTTCCGAAGAGATGCTAAAACAGAGGATTTAAAGCAACGGCTCGAGTCTCAGGGCGCAAGTGTTGTCTCACTTGTGCAGGAATGAGTCCCAGGCGTCACAGATCAACGGCTGGAATCCAGGCCTGTTAAAATTCAGCGAAGTCCTGAGGGTCCCGAGTACTTTGTATCGCAACGGAGTCAGATGCGCAGCTCCCATGAATTCCATCAAAACCGCGAGCGATCCTAGAGCCAGTTGCTGCACCGACTCATCCGATCTGGCGCTCAGATTGCTGTCCAGAAATACGAAGACCCCGTGGAGCCGAGGTTTCAGATATTCTGCCTGAAAGAAATAAAGTACGCTTCTGATTTTCCGTCGACTTTAGCCACCGATGAGAATAATAAGAACTAACGACGTTCCCTCTGCAGTCGAATTTTCCCTCGTACTCGGGATCGAACTGAGATAAAACTTCCAGATGCTGGACGACGTCGACTATGTGAGTGTGAAAATGCAGCATCAGCTCGTTGAATATCCCCTGAAAAAAAAAGAAACGGGTTTAAAAATCACGATTCCGAAGAACGAAAGCAGCTTTTTTGCTACCATGAAAGACATTTGCATGAGATCTGAGGTGCTGGTGCCGGTAATGGTTTCGACAAGCATCAGGCACTTCTTCGCGACCGGTTCCTCCTCTTTGATCAGAACGTGGGGAAGTATGTACTGAAAGTACTCCATGAACATGTCCTTCTCGTCCATCGTGATCAACTCCGCCATGTCGCTGCAGAGGACTCTTGCCTGCGGATATCTGACGACTAGAGGAAGAAGCGTGCATATCGCGTGATTCCCCTCCTTGTGCAGAAGCTGCCGGGAGCCTTGGAACCCCACGCACTTTGCGGCCCTGTGCAAGGAGGTCGCCAAGTTGTAGGAGTGGTCGACGCAGTTGCGGACTGCCATGTCGATCATGAGCTGAAAATCGGAAGATTGTATGCAATTTATTCTTCGAATGATGAAAAGTTTCATCATTACGTCGAGAAATCCTCTTCTGTAACGCCGGTAGATTAACTTCGGAGTGGTCTCGTGGCGAGCGGCTATTTCCTGGAAAGCTGTAGCCGCGGTTGAGACTGCTACGGAGTTTGAATCGGCACGTAGAATGGTCATGAGGAATATTTTCAACAGCGGTTCTTCCATGAGGTACAAAACGTCTCTGAAACTGAAGACATCGGTGCTGCAATTAAATAGTCGTCGGAGAAGTCTCTTCGATCCAAAAGCTACCTAGTTATTTCCTGCGCAGTTTTCAGTATCAAAACGTGAAGATCGAGGTCGTGAGCCTCGAGGGCATGATCGAGCGCCTCTACGAACGTTTTGAGCACCAATTTCTCAAACTCTATCAAGTCCTGCGAAGATTCGCGGTACTTTTGCTGCGCCTTTGTCTTATTCCTCATGACAGAGACCATCGCCTTTCCCACATTGCCTCTGACCTCGTTGCTCTCGTCCCTGAAATGCGTCAGCCACACTTTTGCCGCGTTGTTGGCGTTGAAGAACTTCGTGTGGTTTGTTAGACTCTGAAAATTGCTCGACATTATGGATCGGTGAGTCGGAGGCAGCGTTTTGAAACTCTTAAATTGGGAGCTCAGGAATTTCTCCACTTCAAAAGGCACGACGTTCTGTTCGGAGTCTGTCGCTCCGCCGCAGTCCTCACATTTTATCGTCCAATCGGTCCGCTGGTTCATTTGCCTGAAAGAAGTAATCCCGTTGATAAACAAGTCGACGTTTCGACTGGTTCGAGGCGAGAATCAGAACCTGATCAACACCGCGCGACCGGATAGCAGGCAGACGATTCCTCCCATGTATCTCGACGCTGCGAGTCGTAGTTTTTCTTCCCCCGAAGTCGTCGCGAGGATCAGAGTGTCGACGACGATGCTGATCGAGTAAGATTTACCATCTCCGATCGCGAACATCAGGTTTCTGAAATTAATAAGCGGACGTGAGAACGAATGAAGTACCGAAAATCGTTTTCACGTCTCACCGAACGCTCGCAACGGCTAAATCAACGTCGTCGGAGGTCACGCAGGCCTTGATCAGCGGCAATCGCTTCTCCACGCTGCCGAACTGGCAGATGGTTTCAAAGCACATGACTCTCGTCTCAGTCCCGAGGTTTTTGGCCGCGGAGACAATTTGCTGTCTGACGTTGTGGGAGACGGAGGAGAGACTGAAGCGCGGCAAAGCCTGCAGCAGAATATCGTGTAGTTCTACGTTCCTCAGTTCTCTGTGTCTGCAGAGTGTGTTGATATTCTCAAATATGAGAGAGGGGTCCGTGTTCGATTTCGAGTCGAGTTCGTCGACCAGGATCGCGGCTATCCCCGCCACATCAGCTCCGTAGAAAAAACCGTCCAATTTGGACCGAGCCAACTGGAAGTCCAGCCAACTGGAGCACTTCAGGATCTCTAGAGTAGCACGGAAGTCCTTGCAGCGAAGTTTTTCACCCATTGTACTCAGCAGAAGGCTCCACGCCTTGCTGACTATCGAGAGATTCTGTTGACCGAGGGAAACGGAAGTCGTCACGTCGTTGAATACCAAGTGACGCAGCACCTCGAGGAAACCCTTGAAAAAGGAGAAGAAATTCATTCGGTGATTCGTGGATTTTGACTAAAATTCAATTCTCACCGTCCAACTCTTCAGGTAACCGTGACACCTGGTCAACTCTTCCGGCGTTGATAAAGTCGGGTTTTCCATTAAGTAGTCGCCGATTTTAGCGCATACTGCTTTCTTCAGTGGCTCGAAACCTGAAAGAAGATAAAGATTTATACATCGATTACGTTTGTTTCGCGGTGCGAATCGTCGTACCTTCGTTATCATTGGATATCGTAAAATCTAGAATATCGAAGCAGAGACTAGAGGCGGCGGGGGAAGCGTCCGTGGCGTCGATGAAACTGGTCAATTTTTCCACCCAGGTGGCGTCGGGCTCCGATGACAAAACTCCGAGATTTTGCCAGGTGGGTATCAGCTTGACGATATCAGCGACTCGCGCCAGGAGTTCGGACTTCTCTTTTGGTTCTACGATCGAACGGTCGGTCATCTGCACGAGGACGTCCAAAGCCATGAACTTGACCTCCGGGACGGAGGCGACGATCATCTTCAAACATATGTTCCAGAGTCTGGTCTGGTCCCACAGCGAGACTCCGACGTTCAAAATGACCTGGAAGTCGATACGTCGAGTTTAGTTTTCAATCTAACGACGCGGATTCCGTCTTCACCTTCGTTATAGAAATTTGTATAGAGCATAATTCGCTTTCTCGTATCCTGAGCGGTAGAGAGAGGAAATTCAAGTAGCTCACGACTCCGGGTTCGGTTTGGAACTTTTTGAGCTCGATGTGGTCCCCTGGTGCGCAGTTTTCTTCAAATTCAACGATATCTGAAAGAAATAATGTTTCGGGAGATGAGTAGCTCGGGATCGAGATCGTAGATTAATCACCTTCCAGAACGTCCATCAGTTCGGAGGAGGTTTGGTGAAAATTGACGAGGTAATGTTGTGCCAATATGCGCAACATGCAGGACTGCACTTCCAAACTGCTCGCGGTAATTTCTTTCCCAAATGATGCGCCCGATATGTAGAACATCGTGCCAAATAGCCACGTCGTGAAGGCTGGAAGAATAGAGATTCGGGGTATTCCCCCCTTGTTAATATGCAAGATCCTGAAAAAATGGCTTTCCAAAAGCGGCAAAGTATCAATGTCTGTTTTTTACTTCTTGCTTTCAGCTGAGGGGTGAACCACTCCGAAAAATTGCGTACACCAGACTTCAAGACTTCACGGGACTTTATGGGACTTCAAGGGACTTTAAGGACCTTAAGGGACTTCAAGGACTTTAAGGGACTTCAAGGTCTTCAAGAGACTTCA
>JAFFZH010015778.1:12938-52031 GCA_018420115.1 Euura saliciscinereae | reverse complement strand
CGGATTTGGGCTACGACACATTTCACTATCCCCCTGGGAGAAGGGCACCGGATTTGGGCTACGTCACATAATTCACTGTGCCGCGAGAGTAGAGGACCGGATTTGGGCTCCACCGAAATTCACTGTACCGCTGGGAGAAGAGGATCGGATTTGGGCTATGGCACATCTCACTTCACTTTTTTTAGTGATCGCAGTCCTACAAACTTTCAGCTTTGCGATCGTGTCCAAAAATTCTACCAGATCACTTTCACTCTTTGGGGGATGTACACTCTGCAGATTGACCGGCCGACTATCCGGTAAGATTTACATTTTAATACAGTGATGTATTCGGAGTCCTCTCTGTGAATCTTTATATCGAACCGAAGTGAGTCGTATGAATCTGCTTCTTCCGTCAGAAGCTGCAGCCCATTCGTCGCTCGCGAGTTTTGTGGTGCGACATGATGCTGTGCACACAATGTATCGAAATCCCGCTTTACGATATTCTCAATTTTGGCTTCAAGAGTATTTTCGTCCGATGCTGGTGTATTTTTGTCTGATAATTGAAAATTATCGTTTCTCGACGGCGACAATATCCTTGTTGAAACAGAAAATATCACAATCAGTTGCATTACAATTGTATTCGAATACCATGCCCGAACGTAACCTGTTAACTTACCTTCCGCGCTTTGAAAAGAGTTTTGTTTTTTACTTTTCGTTTTTTATTAGCCCTAGTCGAACTTTTACTCCCCATGGTGCAACTCGGAATCGCGCACGTCTTACCCATTTTTATTATAAAAAATCTACGTGCGCATCACACTAGTTTTACGCGGTATCTGAGCCCGGATCACTGCGGTTTTCGACTGTTCGCAGCGCCCCCTCTACCGTGAGCCACACTTTTCCGTGACGATATGTCTCCTTCTACTCCGTGGCGCGCGCAGCGTGTTCCGAAAGTCGATATCATCGTTCTTCGTCTAGATACGGCTATGACCCGTGCCTGAAATTTCCAGAAATTCACAACCACATAGACATTGAAAATCAGTAGAATGGTCTAGTCGTTTCAGAAGTCGGAGCTCCGTCTTCAGTATTCAGTCTCGCAAGATCATTTGTGTGCCTCTATAAATATCATTGCGTCAAGAGGGTTACAAAATATCAGCGAATTACAACGAACAGGTGAGACTTTTGGCCCAAAAAATTCCACTCGATCCCAAAATTATATTCACCTTTCTGATCCGAAGTAGAAAAAGCGAATAAAAGAAAGGGAAAAAAAAACAGACCACGAGTTGTCTGCAAATCATGCCGCTAATATAAACTACTCGATTATTCATGAATCTGCGATTATAATTCTTCCAGTAAATCACAGAAAATAAGCAACACTGCCTGTTATCGAATAATTGAATAACACTCGTCGACGCAACCGGACCATGGCCAAGTGGGGGGAAGGCGATCCACGATGGATAGTTGAGGAGAGACCCGACGCTACAAACGTCAACAATTGGCATTGGTGGGTATAATTTCCCAGGTTCTCCTCACCTTTCCAAGCCTCTGGCACACGGTGCAATTCTACTTGACATGTTCTGTTGACTTTACACAAGGAATAACATGTGAAGCAACGATGCTTGATGGAGTCCATCCATGTTCAGCCTTTGATAACATGAGATTGCATGTTTCAGGACAGAGAAGAACGCTTGTCCATGGTCACAGGATAAGTTGAAGGAGCTGTTCAACAATTTAATCATCGAAGGAGACAAGAGTGAGGATCTTCTACGCTATCTATGCATTAGAATCTTAATCAGAAGTAAATTGTTGTCAGTCATGTTATGTAATTTTACATCGCAGTCAAGTGCAAGGTCACCGAGGTTGAGAAATGCGAGGGAGAAGCCGTGGCGAACAATAGAAAAGGGAAGTTGATCTTCTTCTACGAATGGAATTTGGTACTCAAGTGGACCCTCCAGGACGAGGACGAGGCAGTAGCTGGAAAAATTAATATACCCAATTTATCGGAGGAAAATGACATCTCCGAAGTAGACGTACGTCTTTTTTTTTCATAATTGAATCACAAATGCACAAATCACAAAAAATTTCAATGAGTTAAAATAACAATATTTAAGTTTTCTGGCATGCAAACAAGTAAAATTGTGACTCAAATGGTCTTTTGTTGATTTCAGATCGAAATAACTCTCAAGGACAGCACGGAAAGGGGAGAGGCGGTGAAACACTTTTTACATACCAAAGGAAAAGCCACGATTAGGAAAAAATTAGGTGAATACGTAGCGGCGCTTAAAGAAGGTGAGAAGCTATTATCGGTTCTAAGAAGCGAATAAAACTTTGGTAACATCGTTTCTACAATTTTCGTGTATTTTTGTTTCACAGAGTTCAGCAAAGGCATGATTCTCCCCAAAAAGGAAACTATGAAAGAGAAAATAACGAATATGACTTCTGGTTTCGACGCTAAGGTACGATACTTTGGAGTTGTTTCGATCTCGATAATAAATCCATACGTCTCTGCTTTGTTACAGATGCAAATGAATACGATCCCGGTATCCAACAGTCAACCACTCGGTGTTAAAATAACAACAACGACGATTAAACAACAGCAAAAGTTTCAGTGCAGGGCCGAAGAGTTTTACAACGTTTTTACGTGTCTTGAGGTGGGTAAAAACTTTGGGGTAGTTTTTTTCATTCTGATGGAGAATTAGAGTTAATCAAGCTGATCGTTGTTCAATTTTCAGAGAGTCCAAGCGTTCACCAAAGGCCCGGTGAAACTGGACGCAAAAAAGAGCGGAAAGTTCGAATTATTCGGCGGTAACATACACGGTGATTTTGTGGAACTTTCGCCATCGCAGATAATCCAGAATTGGCGATGCAAACAGTGGCCTTCTGGACATTTTAGCAAAGTTACGCTTGAAATTAGCGAGAAAAATGATCACACAGAAGTTAAACTCACGCAAACAGGCGTGCCTACGAAGTAAGAACTTCGAAATTCACAAAATCATGACTTTCTGTCTATCAATTCGAGAGATGATGTCTGTAGAATCAATCTTGAGCTCCGAGTGTTCAATTTCCTCGAATATTCTCACCTTTTCTAGTTGAAAATTGAAAAGAAAGATGCTTTGTACCATATTGAATACCTCAGGGATCTGAAGTATCCGAATTGATCGACTTCTGTCTCATAAATATATACTGCTTTTTTTTACAGCGTGTACTAACGTTATAACGTCTTATTTTTAGTGAAGCGGATACGACGAAAGAGAACTGGGAGAGGTATTACTGGGACGCTATAAAGCGAACATTTGGCTTCGGTTACTTCATGTGATTCGTAGTCGCCTTTATTCCTTCGCCATCGATTTCATATTTATTAAATATTGATGAACATAACGTAATTTATCATTTGATCAAACTTAGAAACAGGATTTATTACAAAATAATCTATAATTTGTGTGCACATTTATTAGATAATCTTTTTTACTCCGTTGAAGACACATCGATGAGTGACTGTCACGCGGTTCTAGCTGAATCAAAAACCATGTAACTGCCAACTCTTTCCTTTACTCTGTATGTAATCGCGAAAGTATCTCGGATACGGTCAGAACAAATTTCAAAGAAATTAATTCCGAATGACAATTATTGACCGTGGAATCATGTGGATAATAGAGAATTAAATAAAATAAATTCATTTACAGATTGCCTTCTTCCCTTATTCGGATCCCCCAAATTATTACTATGAACGACAATCTTCTGCATGGTGTACGCAGAATGTATTCCAAACGCGAAACACGTGGCAATTTCTGCAACGGTAACCGTGGTTCGATTTCGGAACGCACGGAAATTTGAAAAGAAGGAAAAGATCGCGTGGTTGCATTCTTGCATTCTCTTTCTCGTCCAATGCGAAAGAAAAAAGATATCAATGAAACCGTTACAGTTTCTGTTTCCAAACGAAAGTATATAGTTTCTAAAATCTCGATGGTTCTCTGTCGTTGGATTTCCGATATTTTGCAACGAATGATCGGTTGGGAATGCGCGGGAATCTGAAAGCCTAGTGGCGCGGTCAACGGCGGTGTCACGACCTAAGAAGTAAGAACGCGGACTGACTGCCTACTTGCCTAGCACATAGCACCTAGCCAAACGTGGAGGTTATCGCAAGATCAAGAATATCAATGATGTTTATACCGATAGATAGGACGAAACGGTCAGAATAATGGCTAGGTGTTGTATAAATCGTGAAATTAATTCCGTCGGAGTATTGGGTCCAGTAAAGATCGAAGATAAACTGAGTTACCTTTAGCATAGTTGATCTCCTGAACTGAGGAGATAAAACATTGAATCTGAACTCTAACGCAGTATCGTTTGAAAATTTTTCAAATTCCGTGAATAGTTGTACATACACACATCGAGACGTTGGTGAAATTCCATCAATCGTAGAACGCAAGTTCTGCTTGAAATTCATTCGCCGTTAGACCACATAGGCAGACATAGTCATGGCTTTGTTGGTTAGGAATCTCCGATCCCAGTTATCGTTGCAAGCATCCTTTCGCACATCACCGATCATAACCTCGTCACCGAGGATATTAAACTCTGGAAGGCTGTTGCTACCATCATCGGGAACGCCTAATTATGCGACCGAAGCACTATCGCAGAAGCAAGAGTAAGTTGATACGTTTTTTTTTCAAATTCTTTATGGTGCCAAAAATTGCTACGTTTGATCAAATTATTACTATTGATAGTAGCATCATTGTTACTATTTATCGCTGTTGATGGCACTTATTTCCTTTTATTTGCTATTTGTAATTTGGCTTTTATTTGCTATTTGTAATATAATACCGTATAACTTTTATAACCAAATGTTGCTACTTTTGTTACTGTCGCTACACTATTACTCTAATTTAATTGAAACTGATATTTCAGTAGCTGTTGCTACTATTGGTAATATTACTATTACCATCGCTAATTTCGTTACTGTTGCTACTTAACTATCGCTACCATCGCCGTTATTGATATTTTTTTCTTATGTTGCGACTATTGCTAATGTTTCTATTACTGCTATCATTACTGTTATTCCTCGAATTACTATCATTGCTACTTTTCGAGTGTTGCTCCTATTCATATTCTGCTGCTTTAGCTATTTTGCTATATTGCTATTTTCGCTACTATTATGATTTTTCCACCATTGCTATTGTTGCTACTATCGCTATATCGCTATATTGCTATTATTACTACTGCTGTTCATATCGCTGTTTTGATACTGTAGCTGTGATTACTATTTTTGTTGTCTTTGCTACTGTTGCTATCATTGCTAATTATCGCTACTCTTGCTATTTTGCTACATTGCTATTTTCGCTACTATTATGATTTTTCCACCATTGCTATTGTTGCTACTATCGCTATATCGCTATTGTTACTACTGCTGTTCATATCGCTGTTTCGATACTGTAGCTGTGATTACTATTTTTGTTGTCTTTGCTATTGTTGCTATTATTGCTAATTATCGCTACCCTTGTAATTCAGCCATTTCGTTTCTGTCGCGATCGGTGATACTGTTTTCAACTCACGATTTTGCTTTATAATATCAACGAGCAACAGAAATATCAATAATTTGCGTCTCTGGCCTTTAGCTACACAGCATCGCTTATCTCGAGTCATTCCTCAACTGCTAACATCCCCATCCGTATTTCCACACTGTAGCGGTTATTGTTATTACTGCTATAATGATTGCTATCATTCTCTTCAACCCGAAATTACTTTCGCCCTCCTTCAGGTTAAAGGTAACATTCATCAGAGCGAGTGGTGAGAGGATCGAAGCTAAAGGAAAGGAAGGAGACAGTCTTTTAGATGTGATCGTAAACAATGATATCGATTTGGATGGATTCGGTGAGTACTCTGTTCACAACGGCTATATGTATAATCTGATCAAATATTATTTACATCATCTTTATTTAATTCGACCCAAGGTGCCTGCGAAGGTACGTTAACGTGCAGCACGTGCCATTTAATATTCTCCCAAGAGGTGTATGACTCTTTGCCAGAAAAACCAACCGACGAAGAACTCGACATGTTAGACTTGGCCTACGACCTCACAGATACGTGAGTTGCGATCGTCCATCTAACGGAAAATATCTTCCGAAAAATGCTCTACCATATTTTGTCTTCTTTGCAGCTCTAGACTCGGATGCCAAATAATACTGACAAAGAAACTAGACGGCCTTGAGGTGCGTGTGCCAACGACCATAAATGACGCGAGGTCATGAACAGTCACGTACAAATTATCCCAAAGTAGGAAATTACCCTCGGTCTATCCAGGCGCAGGTGCAGTGCCGCAATTGCTGACATTCTGCATAGAGATATATCCATTTATAGACAAATTTTCACAATATATTCTATGTAGTTCGTATGATATTATACGGAGACAAAGAATTTGTACAAAAGTAGTAAGTATGGGAAATAGTGTCTGGAACACGACACTGACTTACTACTTGTTAGATAATTGTTTGTTATTTGTATAATTGTATTATTGTATTCTGTATCTTATCTTTACATAGGTAGCAATAAATCAAATTTTTTATTTAGCATAATTACGGTGGATTGTTACAGTAGTTTGGGCGGGAACCAATACCTTCAAGTCTTAGTGAAATATTTTTGTAAATAAAATAGCAACAATCAGAAATAATGAAGTATATGGTGTTCTACCTTTCCACACGGCTCTTTTTATCATCCAACTTATCCCGTTCTGTGACAATTCTCCACCAACCGCTGGATTTAGTCATGATTTATTGTTTCTTCGAATACTGGAGTCTCAAGACCCTGAAGAAACCAAGAATGTTCGATTCTCTGCGGTCTCTTTTCGATCCACCAGAATGAGACATCTTCTCCGAAATTATGGAACGCGAATTCGAAAGCATGAGCAGTTGCATTCTTACGCTCGACCAATTCCACTCCGCTGATTCGACCCTTGCCGGTAAAGAGAAATTCGAAACCGTACATCATCCCCAAGACCTTCATCCGTTATTCAGTGCATCATACCACCGGGTTATGATCCGGCCACACGATTTTCGGACCCCTAGTAAAGCGTTGGGTCGATCAATCAGTTCGAATGACGGTTTTTTAATTACGCATTAGGTCAAGAGCCAGCGTTAAGTGTCTGAAATTCAGATCGAATTCAAACACTTGAACATAGCGAATGGACGTGAAAAATGTCCGAATGTTCAAATCTCGAGATTTGAATGCTATGAATTTCTATTTGTCTCGCGGAACGAATGGCTCCTGAATCTCACCTTCCCTTGAATATTCTTCAGTTTTCTCAAGTGAATCTCCATTTATCTTTCCTTGTGAAAAGTAGACGTGCTCACCACCAGGCTTAGAGGGATGGTTGGGCGGGGCGGAACCAGCGGTTGCGCGAAACGGTCTCAGGGCTGTACCTGAAACGAGGGTTCCCTCACGTTGACACCTGATAAAACGTAAAAACGAATTTCACTGATGGAGATGATGGTTGACCTCCCCCATATAGTTCGTGACACGATACGTCCAAAAACTGTAGAGATTGGAGAAAATTTGACGCGCTATAAAAAAAAAAAAAGAAATTGTTTCAAAATGGTCCGAATTTTTGTTCTCATTTCTCTGTGTCAGTGAAATATCGTTTGAAGACAATTCAAAAGAAAGAGAAATCTGATATCGAGGAAAGAATTTCCATCTTAAAGCAAACGATTTCAAATTAGCTTTTGCAATAATTAATTTCTGCATAAGAGCCTGCGAATTTTCAGAATAAAACGTTTGAAATATCAACAATATGAATACGAATACTTGAAACTCAGCCATCCATACGAGGTATAATAAACCAACTGTTGAATCCCGCGAAGACAATTGGAGAGTGCGAAGAATAACCGCGTTTGGAAATGTCCTTCAAAGATGCCTGGAGCATAGCTTCAATTTAAGGGCCTCCAGCTGCTCAGCGACAAATATACCAGCCCCAATTTGTGGTCCTAGGTATACACACACAGAGTCAATACTGCATCTGTCCCTAGCCATCTAGCCACAAAGTGGAGGGGTCCGATTCTACGTCCCTGAGCCCCGAGGGCTGCTGGGGGTGAGTAAATGTGATCCACACCCACGTTTCGTCTCTCTCGTACACCACAGCGCAGTGGCTTCTCCTCGGAGATGAGGAGTAGCCGCGATTTTGGGTGGCAGCGTAAGATATCGCGTACAGATGCAATTTCCGGCGAATTAATTGCGCCTTGTGCATAAGTTCGTGATTATAGTGACGAAAGACAGTGAAGAGTTAATTGTCAACAGTGTTAATTGACGATCGAATATGTCAAGTTGCTGCGATTAACGATCACTTGATAATATCGTAACTATAATCAAAGCTTAATAATTATCAGTTTGATATGCATACACCGTCGTAGCTAGAAACTTTCGTTATTAAGTATCAACAGTGAGTAACAAACAGCTGAGAGAAAGAAGAAACGATTTACATAACACAAATTGTACCAAAGTTTGTTGTATATTTACTCAAAGTCTTAATTGAACTTCGTGAATATTTAAAGAGGAGGTGTGCTCCGAGATAATTAGGTCTCGTCGTTCGATATTTCGTCGTATGGATAGTCAGGTTTCACTCAGCCTGGTAAAAAAAAAGTCGGTCAGAAATACGCCCCAAAAAAGAAAGAAAACAAAATCAGTATCAATAATTACTCTTACATAATATAATGATAGACTCGTTGAGACAACTTTGGAAGACTGTCTCGAAAATAAGACGCGTACCTTCTACGTGGGGAAGTGAATGCGTCAACATATCCAACCCGAAGGTAGTACTTGTGATGTAGATACTATTAGAAAAATAGTAATCGTCAATAATCGTGCTCATTCTTCCCAGTGTGTAGCACAGGGTACTCAGGAGACCGTCCAAGCTTGAACGATGTGAACGAGGAGTACTTAGAGTAAAGAAAGAAGAAATATCGCAGTACCTGATACACCTGAACAGAGAACGTGTTGTGTCTCTGTATACGTACAATTGAAATAAAACTAGAGAATTCATACAGTCTGGCTACGGCTAATAAAACAGTCGTAACTATCGCGGTAGCTGATGACGGCTAGACATAACGATGGTGCTGCAACGGTCGTGGTTGTATTCGTTCTTTTGCTCAACGTCATGCTGCAGACCGGTGAGTAATGAACTACCCACCCCGATCGGAAATTTGAAGATAACAAAATTCCGATTGAACGCAGATAGTTTAGCGGACAGTGGACAAAAACCCACCGGGGAATCACCGGAACTTTTCGAAAACAATGTGCAACAGCCGTCCATGAGTTTTGGTACGAATAATTCAACGGTGATCATCGCCCAGACCGGGTCCACCGCGCTGATACCCTGCGTGGTGCAGAATATAGGGGAGAACATGGTGAGTTTGACGAGCCTATGCCGAGTTGGCATTCTGACAGAGGTCTTGGTCGCGATTCAGGTGTCCTGGATCAGAAGGAAAGGCGTCCACCAGCTGCTGACGGTTGGCTTGACGACGTACGCGAGCGACGAGCGCTTTCAAGCCAGCCACTTCCAGCACAGCGAGGACTGGACCCTCCAGGTGAAATACGTCCAGCAACGAGACGCGGGAATATACGAATGTCAAGTTTCCACGCACCCCCCATCGAGCATATTCCTGATGCTACAGGTGGTCGGTGAGTTATTCATGTGGTCGTCATTGAATTAGCCAACAAAGCGAGTTGACGGCGGTACTGGTAACGTCTCGGTGAATAATTGTCCCCCAGATGCTCACACCGAGATCGACGGACCTCTGGAAAAATTCGTCAGACCCGACAGCACGCTGTTGCTACATTGTGTAGTCAAAAAGTCCACCGAGGTACCCTCGTATCTGTTCTGGTACCACAATTCGCGGATGGTAAACTACGATACCGACCGAGGATACAACGTCAGTACTGATCTGAACGGTAAAGAGAGCTGGCTCGAAGTTCCCAGAGCGACCGCACGACATTCTGGAAACTATACGTGCGACGCGAGCAACGCTAAGCCTGCGCGTGTCCTCATACAGATATTCGACGGCGATAATCCGGCGGCCATGCAGCACAGTGGAGCCGCACTCACATCCCCGTTCCTGGGGGTTTTACTGTACTTTTTCGTTGCAGTCGCGGCTCATTCGATCTTCGGGACTATCGGATACGAAACTCTTTGATGAAAGAATAGTAGAGGAATGAAAGATGAGATAAAAGAGAAAAAAAGTTTGAGAATGTAGGATGATAAGTTTAAGGTGAAATGAAAGTCACGTGACCTCGATATGATTTACACTTGGAATTTTCAAACGCTATTTTCTCAGCCAAAACACATTCGATTGATGTGAAATTGATATCAGTGACGTGGAAAAACTGAATGAAGGGCCTGCCAATCGTGGATTTTCGAATATCGAAAGACATAATCAGAATTTTGTGTAACAATATTGTTCCGTAACCCAAGGAGGCGCTGCCCCCCGTGGAGAAAGGCAGCACTTCCTTGGATTGCAGAACAATACTGTTGAAAAAACTGTTATTACGTCTCGATTTTCGAAAATCCACGATTGGCAGGCCCTTCGTTCAGTTTTTCTACGTCACTGATGTCAATTTCACATCAATCGAATGTGTTTCGGCTGAGAAAATAGCGTTTGGAAATTCTAAGTGTAAATCATATCGAGGTCACGTGACTTTCATTTCACCTTAACAGCCCAATTAATGAACCTTTTTTTTATCTCGTCTTTGGTTCGAACAACTATTTTCACTATGACGTACATGATTGACATCAATATTTGGTCAGTATCGATGGTTTGCATATGTTCGACGTGGGACTGGTCCAGGAGTTCTTTAGATACGATTCAAATTGAAGCTCACGTATACGTATACCTATAGTAATATTACGATGTGCCGTAAGATAGGGGATATATATTTTTATTTTTTATCATTATTTTATTCATTTTGAAAAGCACTAATAGTATAATGTACTTACGATCGTAATTGTGTCGATGCCAAATTATACATAAGAAAAAAGTATTTTGATGGATGTATAATAATGCTTAACATATGAGTGTGACTCAGCACAATTAAGTTATACCTATACATATATCGATATATCGATAATGGTGATTAGAATAGAGTATAATGTTGTCGAAATATGATATTAGCAAAAAAGAAAAACACATCAATTTTTCATAGCGTATTATTATTATTTTTTCTGTTCTTTACTAAAATGTTTCTACGAATCCGTCCTGCGCAGGAGTTTATTATTTGATTAAATTGAGAATTTATTTGTCAAATGAATCTGTAATCGTTGATCAACCGTCTAGTTATGAGCAATGATCGGAGTTATGATTATACTTATGTACTTGATACGCAAGTGGAAAATTAATATCCTTCGCTAAATATACTTTATGAACATGGTTTTGAATATTGTTATCTTTCATATTGTTCCTGTCTCATTATAATCACTGATCCTGTTATGCACAGCTGCATAAGATAACGAAAAAAATATTGGTTTCTGCCAAGGTGAGTAATGCACATAAATCCGCGTTATTAATTCACCCCAGGGGTAAATATCAACCATTTTTTACATCGGAATTAATGAGATTAACTGAATTATTGAAAGATAACTGAAGAAATGAGAATTCTTAATAAAGAGAATTCATTCAAATACACCATCATCACGAACAGATATCAACACAAAATAGATTAAAGTATAGAATGCACAGATATTTTGGATTAGATTAGCCATTTGAAATTGAGCTACAAAAATATATATCTAGACATCACATTAATTCGAGGGTGTCCTTATCTCCCCTTCGGACGACAAAAATTTGGCTCGTGCAGTTTTTCTCAACTTTTGATCGTAGCCCGGAATCGAAGAGGTACTTTCATAGCTTTTAATTAGATTACTAAGCTATAGGCGAAGTTATCCAACAAAGTATAATATTTCTATGCAGGTAATGAATCCAATGAGCTATAGTAATTAACAAAAATTGATGACCGCTCTTGACTATGTGACTCGCTATGACCGCTTCGTCGTTATGCAGTTGATAATAGGTTCATAAAGTTAACACCCGAAGTCTGGATGATCGTCTGAAAGTTTAACTGGAAATTTCAAAATTTAAATTTCATTTTTTTTTTGCTAATCAATATCATTTGGATATTCCAACGCTATTCTCAAAAGCAGCAAACATGCGAAAAATTGAGTGTATAGCGAGTATCTGAAACAGATCGAAGCGATAGAAAATACTCAGGCGAATGCTAAAAAAAATGGGATTTGTTTTTATCGATTTGTGACCAGTCTCGTAATTATGTAATCAACTTTTTTACTAATTGATATTCTTTGGAAATTTCAACGCGAGCTTCAAGACGAGCCGAGATCGGACGAATTGAGACCAAAACCCAATATTTGATCCGAATTCTAGCAATCGAAAACAGTAAGTCAAATCGTCCGGAAAATGCAAATTTTTTAACGGATTTTTGACCAGTCTAGGTATACTCAATCATATATACTCATCATTCATCAGCCTGTGTTTTCAGCTTGGAATGGACCGTCTGACCCCGAATTTAACTACCGAATGACTTGAAAATGTCAATTTTGGTCGAAATGAACTCGTAAGCCCTTGTTTTCAGCTTCAAATGGACCGTCTGACCCCGAAGTTGACTACATCATCGCTCGAAAATCGAAATTTTGTGACCAGAAGAGTGCAAAGAAGTAGAAGAAGGTCGCCTGAGTACGATAGGTTTCTGGACACGAAATCGCGCATTTCGGACGCGTGATTCAATTTTTCGTCAACCGAAGTCAACGAACTTGTGACCAGAAGAGTGTGCGTGGGTAGAAAAAGGTCACCTGAGTACGATAGGAGGTTTCTGGACACGAAATCGCGCATTTCGGACGCGTGATTCAATTTTTCGTCAACCGAAGTCAACGAACTTGTGTTCAGAAGAGTGTGCGGAGGTGGATTTTTTGTTAATTACTAATTACCGATGGTTTTCCAAATTATGAAAATGGCTTTTCAAATTTGTCCAAATGATTTCCAAATTACTGGAAACCTTAATTTTCAGATCGGTTAATTTGGTCTGCCAAGTATACGCTGGTCGAGGCTGAGGTAGAAACTAAGCCTACAATTAAATACTTTCGTTTTAATAGTTCCAACAAGGTTTTTATTCTACACTTATATCATATTAAACGTTTTCTCTGTTGTCCCGTGCTCCCGCATGCGTATACATATATCTATATGTATATCATTTCTTTATTTATTACAATTTATAATTATTAATTTCTCTTATCAGGAATTTGTTTATATAGCCAGGAGTAAAAGATTCATACCCTAAAATTCTGTAACATGTCTTGCTCAATATAACTTACGCTTATATCATTTATATTTATATTTCATTTATATATATGTATATTTTTGTTTTTCTTCTTTTACTTTACATACATACAGGATTTTCTAGTCGAATGATACTCCTCTTCAAAATCTTTACATATACTTCACGACATAAGAGGTGGGGTCAGATTTTAGTCAGATATTGTCTACAAGTCTCTCAATTGGCTACATTAAATAAACAACTGCATCCTCACACTGTTTTTAGACTCTATAACAAACGGAATGGTAACTACAATCAGTTGTACCGATCTCGACAGAGTTCAACGGTACATGTAATCAATCAAAAATCATATATTTTCCCACCCGAACTAAGCACCTGTCTTGATCCAAAGTACCGAACATGGTATAGACACGATACGTTCTATCCACTTCTTGGACTCTCCACTACAAGATGCGATTTAGAGAGTATTAAACAATGATAAAGACGTTCGAATCAACGTCCCCTATAGGGACCGTGCGAGGAATCGACAGTAGCGCCAAATCAGTCTCTACAGGTCATATCTGTCCCGAGACGCAGGGAATTTCCCCTGCCTACGCCAATGCTCAGCCAATGATACGCTACCGGAAGCACAACGTGAACCAATCGCAGTGAATTGTTCTGCCCGCGGCAGCATTTCAGTGGCTTAAATACCTGTTTTCTCAGTGTTTCTGCAGATATCTCAACAGATGACGATGCAAGAATAACTCTTTCCCTATCATACATCGGAGAAGACGGTTCTTTGGTCAGAAACGCTGTGTTTCGAGAAAAATATCAACAAATAACCGCCAGCCTGCCTCGCAACGTAGGCATAAGGCCCTGCGGCTCGTTAGATATTTGACCACTAAGCGGCGCCACTTGTGACCTCGCTCGGTCCCTGTCAGTTATTGAGATATCTACAGAAACACTGAGAAAACAGGTATTTAAGGTGAAATGAAAGTCACGTGACCTCTATATGATTTACACTTGGAATTTTCAAACGCTATTTTCTCAGCCAAAACACATTCGATTGATGTGAAATTGGTATCAGTGACGTAGAAAAACTGAATGAAGGGCCTGCCAATCGTGGATTTTCGAAAATCGAGACGTAATAACAGTGTTTTAACAATATTGTTCTGTAATCCAAGGAAGTGCTGCCTCTCTCCACGAGGGGCAGCACCTCCTCGGGCTACAGAACAATATTGTTACACAAAATTCTGATTATGTCTTTCGATTTTCGAAAATCCACGATTGGCAGGCCCTTCATTCAGTTTTTCTACGTCACTGATATCAATTTCACACCAATCGAATGTGTTTTGGCTGAGAAAATAGCGTTTGAAAATTCCAAGTGTAAATCATATCGAGGTCACGTGACTTTCTTTTCACTTTAAGCCACTGAAATGCTGCCGCGGGCAGAACAATTCATTGCGATTGGTTCATGTTGTGCTTCCGGTAGCGTATGATTGGCTGAGCATTGGCGTAGGCAGGGGAAATTCCCTGCGTCTCGGGACAGATATGACCTGTAGAGACTGATTTGGCGCTACCGTCGATTCCTCGCACGGTTCCTATAACTTATGACCCCAAGAATGAGAGTACGGACAAAATGGTAACCCGAATGTGTCAGTGCGAGTATCATTATCATTTCGGAAGATCCCGTATGTACAGTTGGATTTTAATACAAAAAACACTCTACCAAATAATAGAGGCATTTAATTACCAAACAAATTAATATATATGTATATATATATTGACTATTAAATATCGTCTAGAACTTAAACACGTATATATATACAGATAGTATACAGACAGTGTCCCACGTAACTTGGGACAGGCGATGTATACCAGTAGTCGAGCTGTGTGAAAGCGGAACATTTTCTCAAAAATCATTATTTCCGGTAAAGGGTCGACTATATACTCGTAAAAATAGTCTCTCCCACGTTAAATGGGACACCCTGTCTACATATAAATATATATCATATACATACGTGCATGCATTTATAATTTATTATGAATAATAATATTATTATTATTATTGTTATTGTATTATTATTATTTTTCTTCCATTTTTATTTGTGTTTTTTTCTTCTTTATCGATATTATTGTTATTTAACATTATTCATTAATTAATTAATTATTATTCATTCATTTATATCACAACTATATACTAATTCATGAAATTGCTTTATACATTGTAAATAGTATTTTTATAACTTCCATTTTACACTAAAATATAATGAACAAAAGTTTCTCTTTTCAGGGGATCGAGTGGGAAGGGGTGGGATGAAATACGAATGCTAATTGTGCGACGCAATCGCACGTTGATATTAGCATATATATATGTTGTGGTATTAAAAGACTATCGTCTTGTTTCTTTTTTTTTTCTCAGAGTGTCCGCTCGCTCTTCATCGTGTAACTCTTTCATAGCTGATACCACTTTTTGTCTTTATATTTAAGCATTATACCGTGCGCCGATTGAGAAAACGTCTCCGCCTCGCCCATCATGCGAGCCGTTCTATCCTCCAGCTGCGAAAGCTTGTCTCCACGCTCCACCACCATCTGATGAGCGTGACTCACGTCCCCCATTGCACTGTTCGCCTTCTCTCTCAAACCATTCGTGTTTGTGCTTGGTCCAGGGATGTGCTTCGCCACTGTGCGCGATGCTCGACCACTCGATTCTCCAACTGAAAATCGATTTATTGACGGTTTTTAAGTGTTATTCAGACTAATCGAATCACAACGGGCAAGATTGCTACGTGTTGTTTGTTTTCTTCATCTTACAAAGTTCTTCCCTGTCGAGACTTCGCGAACCGCCGCCGAATAGACCCCGGAGAAAACTCTCCTTCGGTGGTTCTGGCATCTCGTGGCAGATGAATATCTCCCCCATCATCTCCGTCAAGTCCGCCCTGTGGTTTGATCAATTCGTTATTCACTCGATTCTATGATGTCTGGACCTTTTATCGTAATTTTTCAACGAAGCGGACCGGACCCTCGGTTCACTTCTGTAGAAGACTCACCAGAACTCGTTGCAGACTGTAAATTTTTGTATTTCCGTTGGCGATGTGAGATACAATCCGTGTCCTTTGTTGCTGAAGCAGAACGTCCTTGCGATTCTATGATAAAAGAGAGGAAAACTGTTCTCGATAATTTGGTCCGGTTGCGGTAATTGACACATATTTAAACGTATTGATTATCGTCGGATATTAATTATGAATCAATTTTCTTTTTTTTATTTCGAGTACACACACGACTCTTTACACACACATTAGAGGGGGAGAACAGGATGATCGAGACCACCTGATGGGAACCCAGTTTTATCAATCTTGTACAAGATTCAACAAAATATAAAAGGAACAAAAAATAACATCACCTTTTCAGGTTTTATCAAAATGACTTGACAATGCATATTGCGCGGCAAAACCTTCCTTTTTATACAATTAATTTTGTATTGCAATTTATGTGGAGAAACAAAAAAACCGAACAACTGGTATATATATGGGTGTAGCTGTTGTATAATGAAGACTGGTGGGTTGACCTCTTTGTCTTACTGTTGAAGAGTATATAGAAATTTCGAATGGTGTTAATAATCTATATCTATGAAGGAACAAGTGGCATCAACGCCCAGCCCAAACCCTTTGACCTAGAAACTTGAAATTTGGGCAACATGTTCCCTTCCCTTCGTAAACAACCGCTAAGAAGCGATTTTTCGAAATTCGCCCCACAAGGTGAATAAAAGGGGTAAAACATGTTTTCGCGGATTGATGGATATCTCCTCGGCCCGATGAGATATTGACTTCGTTTTGGCTTCAAATTATTGCTCATTCAAATACCTAGAAAGTAGTTTGAGCGTTTTCTTGAAATTCGACTCCTAAGGGAACGAAAAGGTGTGAAACCAATTTTTGAGGCGCCGACCGGGTGCAAGGTATAAAAGAAGATAGATCCTTGGATAGAAAAATCATAAGAGAAATTGTGTGTAAGGGGGGGTAAAACTTACAGATCGGTATCCTCATTGACAAATAGCTGTTGTCCCCATATCGATAACATGGGATCTTCTATGCCACGTTTTGTAGTCTGAAAACTGTTATATGAACTGTGAGACTAGCCGTATATTGTAATAACGAAAGCAAAAAAAACAAAACCACAGGTAGAACAGAAAAAATAGTAGATAAATGATAATGTATGAGAAATATGTAACAGTAGTATCTATAAATAATAACAAACGATGTGTGATATTTATATCTAACGGCTAACAATACAAAATGACTACGTATAAACAGGACAAGGTTCTACCGATACTGGATAATTACCTATTACTCAATTACGATCGACACAATGATAAAAAAATAAATAAATAATAATAATGTTTCAATTTAAAATATATTTACAGTTCAAACGACCAAACCATCGATTTTAAATGATATTTAACAATTTTTTATTTACGCTTTTATATTCGTTCGTTCGTTATTCGATCTTTGTACTCGTACAATCTTACCTGAGATCTACTAAGGGTAGGAACTCGACGTCTATTAGTAACCTGAGGCTTGGGAGGCTGTAAGTTGCGATGTGTCCGCTAGATACGTAGCACACTAAACAAACGCTATCTGGAAAATCAAGAAATTAAACGACGTATCACAAAATTTATTCCATCGCAGAGCGATGAAGATCGAAAACTCCCGCCGGTTTCACCTTTTAGGGAAGTTATTTCAGCCTTTATTACAAAATCTGTGTCTGCTAGCTGCTGTTTGTACATGCAGGTCTGCGACGGAAGAGCTACGACTCTGGCTTGCTTCTCTGACGTTAATACCACGAACTGTCTATCCCCGAACCCTTCGCCCGATACTTGGACATTCAGTGTCGGAGATATTCCAGCACTTGTTGATTTGGTCGGTGTCTCTAAAAGGTTCCAATAATGCACGGTTAAATCTATTCCAATAACCAGAGCCCTGCCACTCGATCACTCACTGTTGCGATCCTTATCGGCATGTTCTTCCCGCCACGATTCGTACGAGTATGGAATAAGCGCGCCGTTGCAATCAAGGAATGATATGGTGAGCATGGAACCCTTCAATTTGAACATGGAACCACCTGGACAAGAGACGATCAAGTTGATTGTTTCGAGTCGTAGAAAACGATGAACCGCAGGTACTCACTGTAAGTAGCAACGTGTATGGGTTGTGCGTGACGTTGTTCGCCGCAAACGGGTGCGCTGAATACAACGGTAAGTACAGAGCCGAGGGAAGTCCCGATCCACAGAGTGGGGAAAGCGTTGGCTTCTGCACAGCAAGGGGGAAGAAATCAGCCGTTAAAGTAGCACGGTCGATAATAGATCTGCCTTACCGACACGCGTGATCACTTTAAAGAAAACCTTACCGTTCTTCTTCGTATAGGAATCTGCGAATACCAGGCAGTTTATAGTTTCCGTTATATTTTCCAACGATGACATACTCGAACTTCGAGACCGGGTGAAGGAACTGTCCAATTTATCTGACCGGCCAGCATTACCAAAAACAGAATGTAATTTTATTTCAATGTAACAATTGACACGCCATAATTGTATTCATGCAACGCTAATGTTCATTACAATTAGTTCAAAACATTTTTACCATTAATTTATCGAAGAATTAGGCCAATTATTTCTGATTTAACCATTTCTTTTAGACTTTTCTCGTTGATTTTTTAATTTCTAGAGCAATTTGCCTCACACGTAGACGAGTTAATCAATTTTCAACCCCTAACATCGAGCATTTTCATTCAACGGCTTTTTTTTCAACCTAAAGATAAAATAGTACACAATCATCGTATCTGTTGCGACAACGTTTCGCCACTGCCATAATCTCGCGCTATCCGAATGCTGAATCAACGCAGTTTCGAATCGCAGCTAAAAAAAAAAAAAAAAAAAAAAAGCGAATTATTCTGTCGATCACGATTCACAACCTAAAATAGTAAAAGACCGCGAAATGGTACACTAGTCATAAGGTTAACGTGACAATAAATTTCAAAGATGGCCGCCACATCTTGAATAACGCTCCACCTCGCGACTTTGGCGCAGGATTTCTATCGAACCCGTGACAAATTTTCAATGATCAAAATTCCCTGAGCTTCTCTGGTGCTGGCACGATGAAAAAACGTTCATTTTTCAGGTATTGAGACAGTAACATAATCGTGAGACGCAAATTACGCTTCCTGGCATCACAACGCCGCCGTTCGGCCTACGATCTATTCTAGATAATTACAACTGACTCACCATTTATTTATTCGATTATTGAATTATTTTATGCTGTATTGGTATTAATATTGTGTTATTTAGATATTTTTACGAATACACATATATCACATCGTACATCCTACTTCGTACCACGGAGATACCTAGTTATACCTATGTAGCACTCTCTAACGTGAAATACACAGGAGCAGAGAGATTAGGTAGAAAAAGAGAGCGAGATAGTGATAGATGTAGAGATAAGAGTACTACGTTCGTATTACCGAGCTCGCTCACAGACATCAAAACGAGCAATTACGTGAACGTGAATGCGAATGCGATTACGCTGGCACTATATGTGTCAGTGGTAACCATTACGGTTTCGATTCCAAGCCAAATTATACATTCGAGTGCAGCAGCGATTTGCGGAGATAACTAATGCCCCCTGAAATACACGGCACCTTTTGTCGTGCTTTTTGCGTGCCTGATTGCTTCCATGCCATTAGCAAACCACATGCAAGCAATCCGGCAAGTAAAAAGCAGGAGAAAAGGCATCGTGAGCAGGGGGAGTCGTGTAGACCGGTGTAGTGCTCCCCTACGACAGGATGCCTAAAGTCACCTACACGTACATTCAATTATCATATATTATTCAGACTGCAGGCACTAAAATTCTATACCGGTATTACAATTATTTCTTCGATAAGAAATAAAACTAACAAGAATGGGATTACCAAAAAAAAAAAAAAAATTGAAAAAACTAACCGACAAAAATTGACCCACGATACAATTTTTGTTTCACTCCATATCTGAATAGATTGAGGTGAAACAAAATCTTCTGAATGATATTGAAAAATGAAAAAGTCAATTTTCTTCGATCAGGATGATTTCTTTTTTTTTCTCGTATTCTTTCAGGCAAAAACGTGCCCCTGATATCTCAGCGCAGGCAAGTTCGATCATACACTCTGCAAATATATATCGCAGAGACACGGTACAAGGTACATATATACAGACGTGGTATGAGGCAAGATAGTTTCTATTCAAACGACATACAATGATCGGAGTAAATGCATCCATTTGCTTCTTTTTTTTTCATTATTCTATTCTCTTTTTTTTCATCCGACTAGGATCGGCATCATCGAGGGACTATAGAGAGAGAGAATACTCTATACGCAAACTATCGAAGGCGAAGAGATGTAATCACAAGAATTAATATAAATAAATAAATAGTACTCCTTCAATACGCACAATCGAAGACAATTATTGCGGACACAAAGTCCATTACTGGCAGTGTTCGTGCATAATTACAGCGTGGAGGAGAAAACATAAGCACAATTATTTTCTTACTGCCAATATATCATCAGGGTATAGAATTATGTATGTATAGTACGTATTCAGTATGTACAGAATGGGTACATTGAACATCGAATGGAAATAAGGGCGCGCAAACTTCAAGGCTGTTTCATCAGTTGTATAGCTTTGTTTCTTCCAATTTTCGATCTCGCAGGTTATCGTTGTACTCACTTCGACATGATCAAGGTGCTGGGTACTAAGTATAGTGCGTGTTGATTTATTCGGGGTCTGATCGCTGATGAGAATGCGTATGAGAGTGAAGGTGAGTGGGGTAAGAGCCATGATGGCTGAACGTACAATGCCAAGCAACCGACGAATATCGATATATAGCTCGCCAATCATGTGAGTTTGCAGAACAATCATTCACAGTATCTTCTTTTCAAAAGCATATTGCAAGCCAAAGAGCTGCGCACGATCCATTATGCTTTTATGTCGTGTCTTAGAAACGTATTTCATTCTCGGACAGAAGTTGTACCGCTGCTTTTTTGTGTTGTTTGTAATTTAATTTAGTATTATTGTTCACGCGAACATCATTGAAGGATCTCAATGTAACTACGAGGCGTTCAAATTTGTGTGTTGTATTTCTGACATTGTGATCTGTATACTGCCTTCGATAAGCGCCTGCGCCATGCACTTGGTACGAGTAGCATCCCAGTATATCCGGCTGTACAGTGTTTTCAAAATAAACTTGAACGTTCAGAGTTGGAGTTTTGGATGTAACAGATTTTAGGGGAAAGCCACAGGTAGAAACCTCGCAGTACAGCAGGGTGACGGTAGGAATCATGCATCAACAACGCTCGTGGAGACACCCATTTGGAAAGAAAGAAAAAAAAACAAAACAAAAAAAAACAGAAGGGTTATAGACACCAAGACAGTTGGGAGTCTTTACGATTCGAGCTCATAGAAGAATTACACGCTCTCGATTACATCGTTGAACCGTTGATCATCGGAGGAAGAGAAGGGAACAAAGCGAGATGTCTCGTTAACGAAAAAGGAAACGGTTCTTCTTGTAAATCATGAGGCATGAAGGTGTGTTGGTGGGCATGTAGTGTGTTACGTTTCGAGGTCAGTCGTCTGCTAGAGGAGAGTACGAATACACATCATCATCATCATCATCATCATCATATTTACGAGGCAAACTGTGCAGCGTTTAAACAGCTACGAGTGTTTTGATACAAAGTTTATCTGCAGATAGCGTTGATCCAGGGGTTAACCATTTCGTCAAAATTCTCAACACCGGATTCGAATGTTCCAGGGATTTTGGGATTTCATAGGTTTCTGGTATCGCAATAGCCAGCGGACTCTGCTACTAGATTCGTGACCACAGAAATATTCAGAACTCCACGGACTCGTTCAGCATCAATTGACAGTTTCATAAGTTTTGATTAGATCTCAATGCACTTTGACAAACTATTGTTTCTCATAAAACTTTAGTGCAAAGTATTCCAAGAACATTCAGTGATATTTTGTCTCCATTCAACTTTGGAATTACTGAACAATCAATAAAGCACGAAACGTCTTCATGAGGGGAAGTCCCTTCTTGCCAAGGTCATACGATGTGAGATGCGCGGAGAATCTGCGCGCTTGAGGGGATCAAAGGAATTCAAACTGCCGTATGGAATATTTTGAGAACGTAGTTAACCCCTCGGAAAATAGTTTCAGGGTGGTTTAGAGAGAAGTATAGAAAGAAATAGAGAGAGAGAGAGAGAGAGAGAGAGATTGTAGAGAAGTATAGAAACATAGTGTGATTGAAAGATTCGTACAATCGATATTATAGTAGGTGTGTTTCTCTTTCGTTCTACAAGAAAATTTGATGGGTGATTTTTTGTACTACCAAAACTGCAATAATGTCTGGCGGTGATGAGATTTTGCTGTGAGGTCGAAGAAGCCGAGGAGGAGTTGGTCGGTTGGTAGCCGCGTATCTCGACGCTGCGTTGTACGTACAGAGGGAAGTTTGATACAAGGGTACCGCCAACGATCGAGGCCCCGGGGCCTTGGTCATGGCCGTGGCCATCCAGGTCGGAATGTATCGATGCGGTACTCAGACACTTCTGTAGCTTGCGTGTACCTTGGGAGCGAGACCGGCATACCGGATCCGGTGCCGGAGGTCTGCGAGACGGCAGCCCGCTGCCACCGGCTGCGCCACCCCCCGTTCCCTGCATGGCTTTCCCAGTTGCAGATGATGAAACGCCCACCCCGTTTATCTACAAACGATAGAGACACAACTGCACGTAGGTTGAGAATCAAAGAATATTAAAGTGTTTTTTTTTCTTTTTTTTTGGTATCTTTCCTACTGGTAGATTCACAGGTATGCCAGAGTTCTCTTTTACCATCTGCAGTATGCACAGAGGACATTAAAACTCTAGGTCTAGGTTCTTCCCCGACGCCTTGTGTTCGCTCTTTTTAAAAAGCGCGAGGAAGGCGAGACCTCCTAATACAAAGCTGTTGCGTGCAGCGATTGCTATTCCATGTTTCCAACCGTTCACCTCTACACATTCGTTACATCGTGTGTAACTTTTGCTAATTATTCTAATATTGCTACTTCGTTATTTTATAACTTTTTTTATCTCCTTTTTTATTTCTGCACTCAATCGAGGAAGCCCTAGTGAAGCGCACTATTTATGGTATGTACATTCCATGCCAGTTTCACCTTCGGAGTCTATATCCTCGTTCATTCCTACTTTACAGATATGGAATGCCGCTACTTGGACTATAGTTCAGCGATGACGCACTCCGCAGTGTAGATTCCCCAGACAAACAACACCAGGGGAATCACCACTCGCAGCGACTCACGGGGTCGCAATGCTCAGACATGCCTCTCCACTTGTGGTTAACTCATCTCTGCATAGACACCAAAAAATGAATTAGTCCCCCGACAGTGTCTGGGCAATCTGAATACATTACACTCAACTAGACTACGGCGTAAGAAGAGTAGGAAGATGGCAGCAATCCTTTTTGCGAAATACAGAACCTCGGTTATAGAATGACCGCGAGATATTGACAAAGTAAAATCTCAAGTTCAGTGCCTCATGGCTCCACTTCTACCACCGAGTCTGAACTTGTGGATCTTACTTGGACAAGATCAAATCGCCGGAGTTCTGCGTCCTCTTCATACATCGGAGATTATCAAGCCGAGCAACAGACTCGACCTGTGATTTCGTGAGGCAGTTCAAGCATGGATTTAGTATTACAGTACAACCTCAGGTTAGAGAAAGTTTCCCCGCTATCGCAAGAACTGTCCAACTTCCGAGATCGGGAAAGCGCTGGGAGAGGCATGAGTGGGGAGCCCCGGTAGTGTCGAGGGGATTCCCGGCCTTACCGAGGTTGTACTGTAGTACCATTACAATTGTGATGAGTTTCGAGCCCGCTCGATACAAGGCCATTTTCCCACTGTCCACCGAGAGAAGTTCGTTCGTTTGTAGCCTTGTGTTGAGCGGCCTAATGCGAAACTCGACTAACGTTTCGTATCTTCCTTGTCCTCATCCTTACAGCTATAGCAGATATTGCAAATTTGACAATTCTGGTACCTCGAAACAATCACATGTAGAATGTAGGCTCGTACGGCCTGCTCTTCCTACAAAACCGTGCTACGCCTAAATGTATATCGACTATCAAGCATTCAGCATGTATCTGACTACGGAGTAGCGCTAGTATGTATCTGTTCGCGACTACTATAAACTATGTGTGATATAATGCAGCAGCGTAAATAGGATTGCTATAGACGTGCAACCCGTTCGATAAAAAAAAAAAAACAAAAAAAAAACCAGTATATCGTTTTGTTTCAAAAGGGGGACTGGGTCGAGGCTGCGGAATCTGACGACGAAAAATGTGACGAATAACAAAGAGAAAAAAAATCAATTGTACATCGTTAATCGATGAACGCAGATGAATCCGTTCGGGGCTCCGCCAGGTTCACCGGTAGATGAATAAGGCAGTATTATTTTATTCTATTATATCGTGCTGCAGCAGTGCAGGGTATTCATGTGCATATGTTTTGTTATTTCATCACCGGATATCTATACACGCTTCCGTGAATTTTTTACTCTAGTTTGTTTGAATGTTTGTTTGACCTTGTACCGCGCTTCGGTTGGGAGATAAATAATAACTGGCAAGTAAAAGTTATACACGCTACGATTATAAACTACAATGTATAATCTGTTCGAATGAAAACCCGAGGGGTCAACGTTTCACTCGATCTCGACGAAGTAACTAGAATCAAATCTTCCAACAGTTCTGCATCAAATATTGACAGTATGCTGACATTCATTTTTATTACCGTAGCAGGATAATAGTCGACGCACAGTGAAACTCCGTCAGGACCAGCGGGCCTGGGTGGATTCTGCTACTGCGGGGAATCCCCCCAATCTTCCAAGCCTCACCGCAGGCCCGAGTCCTCCCCTGTCAGCTCGAGCGCCGAAGCTGCCGGAGTGGGGGAAGGTCGGTAACTGACACGTGAAGAAATCTGCTCTTAACGGGGTTCCACTGTAATGTCACGCGATATAGTCGCGAATACTCGCAATATGGTTCGTTTTTATTGCGGGGTTTCACCAAATGAGATAATAATCTCCGGTGTATAGCGGCGTTACCCTCCTACGGCGTTTGCTGAATTCCTTTCAGAGGAGGCAAGATATGAGAAATAAGAATGCGTCAACCCCTCGGAGTTGATTAGAAAAAAAACGTCTAACAATAAAAGTGCAATTAAAGAAAGGTAGACTATCTATACGCATAATATAATGTATGATGTATCATAGTTTTCAAAGTCACGTGAACGCATTGAATAATGCTAGTAATGTAATAATGTAATGTAAAGATCGTTTTCGCTAGTCGACAATAATGTATATATACGTGCGACAGTATATAACAACTGCAGTATGTACATACACATAAGCTGTATATAAACACTTACTGAATCTTCTCATCAAATTTCCGGCGAACGAAGGTCCCCCTTCGTCTCTAGATCTCAGATCTGAAAAGTTTCCGTCATTCTTCTGATACTTTATGTGAGGCACCGACAGCAGTCGGTTTTCTCTTTTGTGGGCCCACTTCTTCGTCATATCACGCTTAGGCCGTATGGGTTTACCCTCGTTATCGAACAGCGGGAGTTCGTCGGGCCTCTCAACGGCCTCTTCGGCTGCCGAAACAGTCGTCGTCTCGGCCACAGTCGAACCCGCAACACCATCACTGACACAATTGTTATCCGTACTTTTTCCCCCACCGTCGAACGGTTCCCCGTTCTCGGGGATTTCCTCGAACACCTCGTGACGGGGAGGACAAGAGGCGAACACGGGCGCAGCCTCGTGCTCCGTGGGAGAGGACGACGTGCCTCCATCCGCACTTTGGGCTCGTTTTTGATGGGGCTGAGCGACGTTCGGGACTGGGGAACACTGCTGAGTGGCACTGGTGAATGTTTTGATCTTGAGATCGACTTTGCTGAGCTGGCGTTTGAGGTTGAACCCTTTCCATGCGTTCTTCTTCCTCCCTGTCGCGGAGGTATGCCCGTCGTTGCAACCCGCCTGCAGCTCGACTGCAGATGCGGATGCCGACGAGTCATCGGCATCGACGGTTTCGATGCTAGAATCCTGGGACGACGCGCAGCGATGGGACGAGGAAGACGAACTCTTGGGCCCGTCACCGTCCGCGGATGTTCCGACGGAATCCGAACCGACTATCGTGTCGCAATGAACGTAGTGAATCTACCGTGAATCGTGGATAACAACAAATCAGTTGCAAAAAATGATAAACAAATTTTAAAAAAGAAAAAAAAATACAAGATAGCAATGGCTGCGCTGATCCTGAATGAATAAATTACGATGATTGTGGAGGAGCTGCGATGATCAGACAAGCGCTGCAAGTGTGGATAGGTTTTTGTTTGTACTGTGATTTATAGCGAAAAATAGTGAAGGGTAAAGAGAGCATGAGTTATATTCATCTACGGTTTCTCCTGAATAGTTCAGGAAATGTCGCAAATCACATGCGTGGCAACTTGTCATTTCCGGAAATTAGAGGAAGAATATACATATTCTTGAGTATACTGAAACTATCGCGGATCGCAGTACGTGGAAGCCGCTTAGAAATGAATACCAGAAAACAAAGCAAAAAAAAGAACAAAAACAAGGAAGATGCAGTGAAGCCCCTCAAACTACAATCCACCACCTGTGAAGTCACTCTCTAGATACGCGCATGCGCTATCCAGCCACGAACGTGCGCGTCCGCAATGCAACGAGGGACAAACGATACTACATACACTGTGATTGGACTGCGGTAGTGGACGTTGGCTGTTGGACGGCAGATAAAGCGATCTAATACATAAATGCGTGCGGGAACCGGGAGAGGACGAGATGGAGGAAATGAAAATAGAGGATTGTCGGTACCCCCAAAGGGACCGCAGAATATAAATAGTAGGTTTTTGGATTTATCTTTTAGATGCTGGCGATGCTGCAGTTCGTTTGGAATGAATAAACTGACTTGATGTTTGTCCTGTTGTTGTTGTTTGTGTTATGCTTCCAATTTTGAAATCATAACAACATTCCAAAATAACTGCGCATCTTTTAAACCGTCCAGAGTTGAGGGGATTCCCTTCGAATCAACACCATTATACATGGCATGAAATGTTGGCAGAATAAACGATTGTGATACGCTACACACGATAAAGCTTGCGAAGCATGGTTGGAACCCGAAAATTTCCGTTGGAAACCGATCAATATTGATATGAAGGAGAGTCGTCTATTTTTTAAAATAGTAAATTTGAATGTTCGTCGTCATCTTTATGACACTTTCTCACTAAGTATTCTACTTTTTATATCAAAATATGTGTGCAAACATGTAGAGTAGTTCATACGGATGACCGGAAGAATTCGAGAAATAGTTCTCTAATAGTAGATCCACAGTGAACAGCGAATAAAAATACCGAGATGCCCCTCAATGGCTCGTCGAAGTTCTTCGGATTTCCCCCACTCAGATGTTAGTTATCATCAGTTGCGTATGCGTCTGCGCAGATATACGTACTATGATGGGGCCTAAAGGCCCCGAAACGATTACAATTGCCAATGAGAGGCATCACCGTATGGTAGAAAGAAAAAAACAAACAAAAACATCGGTTCACGGAGGGAAGTGAATGAACAAAAGATACATTTTTCATCTCATATTGAGACAGAATTTCATTGATTTTGCTAGAAGCTCTGCAACGACATGAGTTAGTAACATAAAGCGTTGTGTTAGTGTCCAGTAGCCAAATTTTAAATCAATCAGCGTCGTTTAGTTTATTTTCGATGCAGGATACCAAGCGGGACCACCAATCGTTGGCATCATTGATAGCTTTTTCCAAATTTGAATCCAGTTTCAGGATCCTCGATTTTCGCTCACTTTGTTTTAGTCTTCTTGTCGTGAAATATTTCCATCGAGTTCATTTTCTTCTTAGATTTGTCGTTTCTTCAGAAGTCTGATCCAGTGAAATCGTGGCTACCATCCATCGTGCAGAGTAAAGCAACGCGATATTCCCGTTTTTCATTTTAGAATCAACAGAGATTATGAATGACAATGAGTAAACGAACCAGGTGCACACTGTAGTGAACGTTGCACGACATCCTATTTACCCTGCTGCAATTTATTGTTTCAAAACTTCAGTTTTTTTTTTAACTTATTCAATTTTTGTAAGTAATAAAGTTTTGAAAAATGGTACTTTTGTGCCTCGACAAACTAGATGATCGTTGCAAAACAGCTAAACTTTGGTATTTCAGCCTGTAATTAGTCACTTTGCTTGGTAATCAGTTGCTGCATGTTCTTTACTCAACAGCTGTGATCCTGCACAACAAGGACATTCGTCTTTTCTTCGGTAACTTTTTCGAAACTGTGTTTATACAGTCAATTTTTTTCTTCTCGGTGTTATCTTATAATAAATACCTACGCATACCTGATTAGGCATGTGATTACTTATGTTTGTACACAAGAAACAAACTGTGCACACTTTGGTGGTAAAATTTATACATATTCTCTCTTTTCTCTGTTCCCCCACATCTGCAGGTGGCGAGGAATATTTATTTATATCATTTTAATACTGATTAGTGGGTATTTTATGTGTGTTAGACACAACAGCAGGACTGGATGTACCAAAAACATTTATAATCAAAATAAGGATAAAAAAAAACAACGCAAAAATCCTCGGGATTAACCATTCCTTCACATATTCTGTCCACTGTAATGGAGTTTCTTCACCATCATTACAATAATTTCAAGATTGGTTAACCCCGTGATGTAAAGAATGCGAATACAAGATATATATATTTAAAAAAAAGGCGACAAACGAGAACGAGATAATTCACAAACGTCACATCGCAAGTCCGATCTTCTGAGGCCACGCTGTGCGTTCGGGAGGAAACTGGACAGACGCTCTCGCCATCCCTTTCGATACTAGCAGGCCTCCCGCTAGCGTGAGAGAGAGGTTCTGGCCCGCTTCCTCGAGAACGCAAGAAAGCCAATTGTAAAAATAGTCGGATCAGACTGGGCGACGACGTTGTGTGACGTTTTACCTGATTATATAATTCCACGGTAAGAAAAATGAAGAATAAAAAACAAAAGTAGATATATAAACAGACATGTGAAACCGGAAACGAAATCATTTGTATAATCGTGACAATTTTAATAATCATCATTGCATGTAAATAGGGTGAGTAGAAAATATTTGTAAAAGAGCATAAATCACGCGTAAGAGGCATTTTTATGTGTTACCTATATAACGGTAACGTATATTCACACTCACATTAGGAACTCGGGAATTGAAATCGAAATGATGATACAACGATGATTAAAATAATATGGCGATAATGAGAGCGGTGATGGCGATTGTGATATGACTAAGGCGAGAGATGGCAATGGCAAAAACGATGGCAATTTATAATTACTGCGATGATGCGAATGTGATGCGTACTCGACCGTGAAATGTACGGTACGACGATAATTCGTGATCGACTGAACTAATTATGCAATTGATAATTCATTAATGGCTGCAAAATATGTAGGCGATGGAAATAATAATTATGGCAGATGCTGGTGCGGTTGAAACATGTCAATAATCAAACGATTTTGATTCAAAACTTTGTCGTGATCAAATAAACAGGATGGATATTTCCCCGTAATATACCTATCTACGTTACGTAACGATATGAACTCCTACCTTTTCATAATCCCACGATCCTAAATAATGTATACAACATACACATATACACCGAAAATGACAAGTTTGGCCAATAATTGACGACAATTTCCTTCATAACCCTAAAAAGAAACACCCACCGATGAGTCACGCTCACGGAGTATTCATACACGGCCAAAGCGATTCCAAGATCAAAATTTCCTCCGAAACTCATTCGAGTCGTAAAAAAGTTTTGAGAATGTAGAAATACAGTTTTTCTCGCTCTCATGGACCATTGATTCGAATCTGGTTGAACGAAATGCCCGGTAGCGCTCGGAACCAATATGGCCGCCACAGGACACCCTACACCTCCACCTCGCGACTTTAGCCTACTCTATCTGCCAACTGTCTGTCAGGGTATCGATAATTCTGGAATCTAAAGGGTCCCTGGTCCATGCACGATTGGAAAATATCTATATTTCCGATCTCGAAACAATGTAACGACCGTGCGAGATGCTGAAGAAATTTCGTCGTCTGCTTTCGTCAGTTTTTTTTTTACTGACATGATTAACGATTAAAAGTCTGTTAATTATTGCTAGGAAGCAATCGAACAATAGGATTTAGAAGATATATGAATATCGAAGATGTTGGAATCACCTCGATGTGATCGATACACGTGATGAAAAAATAGGGTGGCTGACTTCGTCTCGGAGTAATTCTAATACATTACGACGATTATTTCGTGAAAAATTCTAAGAATCCAAAGTGTACCGATAAAAATGACGATAAAGAAACATATTTTACCTGGTCGACGCTAGGACTCCGTGCTTTGTCCTCGTTGTCTCTTTTTTCCTCGTGGCGTTTCGGACTGCGTAGGGAGCGTTGAGAGGGATCCATGTTTCCGTAGAGGTCCTGAGTCGTGACGATGAGGAGAAGAGCTTTCTGGATTATGTCGACGATCACCAGCCCGGCCTCGGTGCCGTAAGCCATTCTGTCAAAGAGACCAAAGACGCACAGATGACGAAACGGTCCGAGAATCAAGTTCCAAAAACCGTAGAATCCTCTACTCACAAACCGTACGAAGAGTTCAGACTCAGAGCGTTGATATTTCCTGGTTGCTCTCCGTTTATCCATGGCGAGAGGCACACCATCGTGGGTTGAAAGCCAGGGGCTCTTCTCTGCGGGCCAGACCTGACTTTCAGGGGAAAACTGTACTCGACGGAAGGGTTCCGGGACTCTTCGCCACCCTCGGAAGCCAGGTTTCCTTTCGGAGGGTATTCGTACTCGGGAGAACACTCCGCTTCCATGGAGGCCTCGTGTGCGTTTGGAATCTCTAGAGTCTGTCCAAAGGATCAGTTTCAGTTCCTCCGAATTTGATTATCGCATCAAGTCTCTGATCTTACCACAATTTCTGACTGGTCTTCCGTCTTCCTGAACTGAAAAAGAATCACGTATCTGCTCGCCCCGACGATCGCCAGCTTTCTGCTCTCGGGGCAGAGGAAGATCAGCTGTACGGCGAGGGGATCTTCGTCGGACTCCGAGCTCCTAGCTTTAGCCTTCTCAAAGACTTTGCCTGTCTTTAGTTTGTAGAGGACTTGAAGCGTGCCAGCTGAGGCATCCCAAAATTTTATGCTGCCGTCGGCGTGACTGAAGGCAAAAATGACAAGTGAAATATGAGTACAAAATTTCTTTCTTTGAAACTGTAGAGACACCGAAATTATCAGAACATTCACCCGGTGAGAACGATTTCGTTATAACTGCTGGAAGTTGGGCTCCATTCGCCGCCCGATATCGGCCAGTCGCTCTCGCTGAAGCCGGTTCGCTTCTGGGTCTTAGAACCGACGGAATAGAAAGCCGGTATAAGGTCCGACGGACAGTCCGCAAAGTAGGCGCAGCAGGTGACCGGCGACTCATGAATATCCATTGGGTAGGGGTTTTCAAAGCACGGGAATCCGGGCGAGTGGAGATCTATTACGACTAGGTCGTTGTGAAGGAGAACGACAACTGCGTACGGATCCTGAAAATCTATATGGAAACAGAAAGCAGTTCGTCATCGCAGACCCTTGAAGGGTTGATGTGAAAATCCCCACATGCAGGTGGTTTGATTCTGGTTAATGAGTAATAAAATTCTGTAACCTAGGGTAGTGAAATATTCCTTGGAATTTTAGTTTAGAAAATGATGTTCATGCTGATCTTCTGACGTAAAAAAGGGAGCAACGTACATTGTTAACAGTAAAATCCAACATAATTAGGAGGAAATAGTTCATACAAAGCCGAGCAGCGACTGTTGCAGGTGAAACAGTGATAAGCGCGGTGCTTAATTATGCATGCATCAATTACTCGCAAACTACGTTAAACTTAATTCCTATCGAATGAATTTCTCGCAGCGTCACATCGAAACGCTGGCTCAAAGTTTACCCATTTCAATGTCGTTTTGGAATGATGAAAAATTCAACTTTGAAGCAAATATTGGCTTGAAAAATTTGATCAATTGTGTAGAGTAGCAAATCCTCGAATCAGGTACAAGAATATGATGTAAAAGGTTCCGAAGCGTGAGGCGTGTTGATAAATATATACGAAAAATAATGTGAATATGGACTAATAATGCAAAGAAATTTAAATGCTGAGATGCAATATTGATATTGTTAATTATTTGATAAATAGGTGTCTGTTAATTATGCGAGAATTTCTTTACTTATTTTGTTATTATAGTGGGCTATACTGTTGGTTGTATGTCATACCGCTGGTCCAAGGACTTTCGCACAATGTTACGAAATCCACGACATTATGTTCCATTTCTAATACCGTCGTGGTCTTGCCTTGAATGACAGTTATACTCGGCGTTCGACCTGTTGTGTCGTACGCTAGTCCTCCGGAGAATATAACGTAAGCTTCCCTATAAAATAGGTAGAGATAAAAATATGTTATTTTCGCTTTCAGGTGTGTCAAGAGTGCCTGTAATCTTACACACCAATTTTCATTTAAACATTTCGACTCTAAAATTGCTTGCGCCCTGCAACTCTGAAATTTCATTACTGAAGGTGAATGTATGGTTTTGTGTTTTCATTGTCATTATTCTTCGAGAGACGATCCTAAGCTGGATAACAATATGTGTTCAGGAAATCGAAAACCTGATTCTATATTTTCTATTCAGGTGCTTCGTGTGCTATGTGCGATCACATTAAGCGGGTGCTAATTTCAGTGCGTGTAATATTTTGCGGTGCTATTTATATTATTGCTCCGTGATCTGCAGTCTGCTGCAGTTTTTCCATTACAAACTATCAACTCAGCGACTTCCACGTTCGTATCGTCGTAAAGCGTTTTTCACTTATGTTGATTCAAGAAAATTGTTCACTTGATTAAAAAATATAGGGAGTACCTAATATGCTATCGAAGGAAGGAAAGCTGCGCTATCCATGCAAGGAATAATTCACTTCCTACAATATTTCCGTACGGAGAAGTCTAAAAAATCATCGATACTAGTCTAGGATCAATGCTTCGATCGGTTTATCGCTTCTCCACATAAATAACACTTAGTAATCTTGTGTCGTATTGCGACGCAACGAAACAAGACACAGTAATATTGGCCAGCTTGTATTCTGTTGCCATTTCCACTCTGAACGCGGAACTCGGACAGCGTCGTTAAAATGAAGTCAACTTTTAAAACAGAAGCTGGGAGTTTTTTTTTCCCCTCATCAAGAAGGAAAAAGACTCTTGTAATACTCGTTGCCAGGACAATTTTCTTGACATGAAAACCTGTCAGAAGCACTGACACGTCGTTGCTACATGAAATTTCTACTCCACATTATGAAAAAAAATGCCGTCACTATTCAGTGTCTGAGATTTTTTATTCTCTCTGATTCGTTGTTCTTTAGAGATTCTCTTCTCACAATACTATAGATTCCTAGGGGTCAACCAGTATCGAAATTCTCAGCTTACATCAGACGATGCCTGATTGCCCCCTGGGTTTTTTCGGAAATGTATCATATCAATAGATTAGTGTGAATATTCGCCTTACCCAGATCTCGATATCTTCCATTCGACTTTTTGAATCGGTTTGCAAGCTTCAGGAACTCCATCCTTGGTGGTCTTGGCTACATCGGCGACATAAATGTGGCGATAACATTTTTTGATCAACTCCAACTGAGATAATTCGGCTATAACTCACCGTGCGGATGTGTCACGTTGATGGGTTTCAGTTGGCGTAATGCCCAAGTCGAGAGTGACCCATCCGTATGACTGCACATAAACTGTTTCCCGTCGTGGTGCCAGGATATTGATTTAAGAGGCTCGGTAGTCTGACACCGATAGTCAGGACTCTTTAGTCGAAGATCCCAAAGTACTATTTGCCCAGATTCGTATCCTATTAGCATCTAAAAAGTGGGGGAATTCGTTAGAACATCGAAAGCAAAAGGAATAGAGAAAAAAAAACCAAACCCAATCGATTACCTTACTAAGATCAAGAGGATTATCACTCAGATGAATAACTGCTCCTGGATGAGTTTTTCTTGATCTAGAAAAGATCGTTTCAAACACATTACGAACTTGTTTGAACCAGTTATTTTTCTCATTTTTCGTTTTTGGCTGCTGGGGGTGAGGCTTTTGTCATTAAAAGCAGTTGTTCTATTGCAAATTCTACGTGATAATAATCATTACACCATACATACGTACTAGGGGTAGGGATAATAGGACATGTCTAGATATGTGATATGTGCTGTGAGATGAAATGTGATAACTCTGCAGGTCGCTAAGCGTATCAGGTTCATATCCTACATTGTCGTTATCGTAGGTTTTTGTCTAACGAATAACTACGAGGGAAATATTTGAGCATATTGAAAAAAATATATATATAAAAAAAAAAAAAAAATTATTACGGAATTGGAGAGGGACTAGTGTGTTTCAGGCTACTAACTGGGGTAAGTGAAAACATACTCATGGTCATAATAAAGTCAGTGTAATCCAAGTGGTGGTGATGGTGGTGAAGAACAAGTAGAAGTAGAAGTGAAGAAGAAGGGTCTTGTTTCATTTCACAATTTCTTAGTGGTTTTGATACTCTCGTACCGTAGTAGCTTGGGCCAGTTTTTTCTTTTCTCAGCGTATTCATAAAACGTTGGGAACAAAACGTTGGGAAAGAAATAACGATAATGATATACCTATTACGTTTATCGTACCGTACTGGAACTTTCGAGGGTTAATTCCCCTCTTTCTCTTTTCTTTCTTTCTTATCGCGAAACATTATCTATACCATCATCTCTACATGCATACTTACACTTCGATCGCTTTGTTCCAGTTGATGACGTAACCGGACAATACGAACGTCTCTATGTGGAGAACGTGGATGTTTCCTCGCTCTGTACCAACGTAAAGCCATTTACTTTGCAGAGGTAGATGCATGAAGGTTATTCTGCAATGAACAATCCATCAATAGCTGCAGTCAAGATGATCACACACACACTGTGATCGTTACCTTTCTCGTTGGAATTTCAGACTTTGGACAACTTGTGGTATTTTTTGTCGAATATTCCACAAATGCAGGGTGTCGTCAGCCGTTGCCGAAACAAGGGCACCCTCGTTGACGAGGAACTGCATTTGAAGAACTGCCGAGTCCCCATCGTGCCTGACGTGGACGTCGACGCCGGGTCTTCCCAAACTGTGTTGCGATGTTTTGCGGATTTCGAATAGTCAAGACGAAATATATGCGTTGTAATACCGAAGACGGCGGCCTCTCGCCAAGTGCCCGGAATATCCCACCTCCGGACACTTAGCGAGAGTCTTAATCTAGATCGTGAAAGGATACATTCGGAGAGATCCTGTCTTTGAGCCGATAGCCAAAAGTCGTTGGATCGGATCGAACGCGATGGCCGTTGGTTGGAACGGAAACCCATGTCTGAAGGTCTGCAATGAAGACGAAAACAAATCATCTCAAGGCTAGGCGCCGCGGCACTTTCAAAGGACTCAAAGAACGCCGTGGTAAATGGGCACTAGGCGGGAATTAATTTTTCAGGGATGACGCGATAACCCAAAAAGTCGTGTAAATGGGGGCACGTGTATAGTACACGACCTCGAAGTTCAGACAACTTGAGGCACAGGTAGGTGTATACAGCCGGTACGGATGAAAATAATACCGGAGAACAATGCCTGTGTATCGCATTGACCGAGAAGGTGAGGGGAGGGTATTTAATCTCTCAGTCTCGGATTGAAAATTTAACCCATCCCCCCGGGGAATCCCACAGCTGGTGACATTGTTTATACGATTTAAGGAGATGAGACCGCGCGGGGTTCTCTCGAATGCGTAACACGGATCGTACAATGGGGTTATGGATCGGGTTTCTCAATTTTAATTGTTCCGCCTTATGCGGTGTCTGATATGTCTCGACAATTTTCTTTCATAATAGCTGTGTATTGGCCGGGATACGGACTACTCTTGATTCAGCAAACAATGCCACCAAGGGCTATTTACAGAGCCATAATATCTCGCTTTCTAGCGCCCCCAGCGCGCTCTAAGCACACAATACATGTGCTCTCATATCCTATGTTCTCGGTCAACACACGAAACTTGTAACTCGAACATAAACTGCACTACGGTCTTTTGTTCGAATGCTAGAGATAGATGAAGCGATAGGCGACACAGTTGGACAAGGGGAAACAGACTGACAGTAGTTATTTGCGAAAATAAGAGAAAAAAGGCGAATATGAATAAAAATAAATAAATAGAAAAAGGTTTTCCTCTACACGCGGGTAAACGCAGATAACAGACTCCGCTTTAGGTTTTTCATCTCTTTTTTCTATCTCTCTGCAGTGCATACCGACGCTCGACGCGAACTCCACGTTATTACATTTTATAACTATATAGTTATAGTTATATACTACCTATATGTGTATATATATATATTGGGTTAAAACTCCCACGGAAATTCTTTAGCCCGAACGTCATTTAGGTGTAAAACACATCGCTAGAGTGGACCGCTGTGCAGATAGAGTGTGCTTTTTTCTTCCCTCATTTTTTTTTTTATTTTTATTTCAGCAGATCGTTAGCCGTGGCTAATACCCGAGCGATGTTTAACGAAGATACTGTTCAGATCGGCTTATATTGGGTAAAAACAAAAACAAAAATAAAATAAAAATACTGTATCCGATACACAGAAGACTGAGCCCACAGTGGCGTGATTACACAAAGCATCAGGATGAGCGATCAATACGACGAAATTTTTTCATGCATTAAAACCGCTCCAAAAACTACAGCTTTAAAAAAAAAACACACTTATATATAAGCTTCTCTGTGGCTTCCAACTCTATGCCTCTGTGTCCTTTGAGTTTCAGTGACCGTTAAAGGCAATAGGAAAAATTCAAATCGTTCCGCTTTGAGATAAAATATTTCACTTTGATGAATAGATTATGAGCAGAGAACGACGATAAACTCGCTTGAATTTACCGTCGATTGTTTTTTTTCTTCTTCTTTTCCTCGATTAACACAGATAAGAGGGTAAAAAATAAAAATGAATGTTAAATATTGAAAAAAAGGTATAAAAAGCTTGCGATAATAATAAATCATAAATTATGTATGCGGAAATAAGGAGTGAAAAAAAAGGTGCGAAGTAGATGAAAAAAATAGACAAAGACAGCTTTTCAGTTTTTAATATTAAAAAAATTGTATAAATATTTCAATGCATAATAATAACTAATTAATGGTGTGTTACATATAAGATTAACGATAAAGAGGAAAATAAACCAAACAGACGTAAAAAAAAAAATTGATGTATGACGATGATGCGTGATGCTTCCACAATAATAATAATAATAATAATAATAATGATTGTATTATTGTTATCTGCTAAATAAATGGGGGGGGGGACATCGAGCTAAACACAAACTACGGAGAGTTCTGGGACAGAGGGGGGGGAGTAATCACAGAGTAACAAAATTACGATTATCCATCCATCCGTCCATACACGTAACAAGTAATCATAGATGCGTATGGCGATATAACGATGACGGAATGTGTGACAGGATCGGTGTTCCGTGTACGCGTCAGTCACACGCTAAATATGATGATCGAAAGGGGACGAAGTAGCATGAGCAATGGGGGCGAGATACGCGATAGTTAAATACACGAGCTTACTTTTTTCACGTTGAAGTGATCGGGACGAAGGGTCTCGACGATTTCCTGCTCCGGTTTCACCTGTTGACTAACCGATGAACGAAACCCGTCAAGAACACCTTTGAAAGTGAACTTTTTCATCGTGTCTCGAGCACCCTTTGTTTCTTTGTGTGTTTTTCTATTTTTTTTTTTCTTTTCTCTTTACCTTATCCGGGAAGATCAGACCTTACTAGGGTATGTGTACGGAGGTGAACGAGAGACGCGATGACATTTATGGATCTGTATGCGGTTGTGTGCGTCTATGTGTGAGTTTGATAATGGGACCGTCCTCTCCTATTATCTTTATTCTCCTTTCTTTCCCGCGATTATCCCGATTGTCTGAGAGTATGGCGGAGATAATTTGTATTCTGTTAGTAAACGGCAACGACCCCAGGACGTGTTTGAGCGACAACGCGAGATCCGTATTACCCTGAACGACGGCCTTCGGCTGTAACCAACACACACAGTTTAACTAAAAATCGCGCATTATATTGATATTCGACTGTGCTATTGTATCGAGAGGAACTACAATCAACGACCCGCTATCGTTTGCTTTCTTGATTCGGTACAGCGTAAGTCTGACATTTCAATGTTTATTCACACTCTCCGCTTGCGATTAACTGCGTGACACAATACTTCCACTCAACGGCAATGCGGTGTTGCTGTCAGATCAATAACTGGCAACAGGCTTGTGGTCCTCGTCACTGCCACCGCGTGGCCACCGAGTCTCTATCACAAATCGGAACTTGAGAGGGACACCCAACGGACCCTCTTCAATCTATTACGTCACCGGGCGCCATCTCATTTTCCCCAGGCTATCGTCTAACTCCTCGAAAACAATCGCAGAGTCAATTTAATCCAATCAGATCTCGAGTCTAACGGAACGAGCCAATCAAAACCACGATCAGTCTATCGTCTGATTAGTTCGTATTCTCAAATCTATCGTCTAACTGTTATAAAATTCCGTCATTA
>JAFFZH010015778.1:0-12928 GCA_018420115.1 Euura saliciscinereae | reverse complement strand
CCAATCAGAAGACGAGCAGAGAGTCTCGAATCGAGTTCCATAGACTATGTGAACGATTGTAGATGACCGACGGTGGTTAGAAAATCGATGTGTGCTTGTAGTGTCTGTGGTGACACCAGTCCGACGAGCGAGACGCTTAATTCTTAGGTTATGTTACACCGTGTTTTATTATAGACGTTTAACGGCACAATTTTTATTGTTTATTGAACGTTTGTGTGCATAGAGTGTTCATAAGACCAAAGAGAACTATTCTCCGGCTACTTTTGTCGATATAGAACGCGTCGAGGTCGTGTGTCGGACATTATTTACAACCGGCGTTCGTCTAAAACATGGTAATGTAACCGTCAATATTCGATTTTCTTCAAAAAAACATAATATTTCTCATCAATCTCAACCCCCTTCGTTATATTTCTCGTTTCCAGGACGTTCAACGACATTCCGTTCACACGCTAGTCTTCCGTTCCTTGAAACGGACGCACGATATGTTTCTGTCGAATCAAGGGACCTTGCCGCCCGTCGATCCCGCGACGTGAGTGAACTGGTGTTAGATTCCAAGTGTCCCTTAGGATCTTTCATCCTGAGTCTCTAAAAATGATATTTCTTCATTTGCAGGGAGTCTATGAAGAAGGGTATCAAGTCCAAAGACAGTTATTCCCCGGTTTTGGAACGAGTCAAGAGAAACAATCATCTGAAACTCAGTCACGATCATAATTCAGATCCTCCTCCGCCTGGTGGTGAGACCCAACGATCCTTTTCTCTTTGTTATTAATTTTTTTTTCACAAAATTCTAATATTCAGAGTGAAAGATGGAACAAAAACGTCTAATTCTCTTCAGGAAACTTTATTACATGCTTTTTGGTCACGAGCATGACTTAAAATCAACAATTCTAGTATCTAGGACGTATTTCAGCCTTACAGAACTCTTCGGATCCAACTTCTGACAGAGTTCAGTGACTTCCTGGCTCTGAAATTAGTCGATTTTGGTTTCTGGACGTTATTTCGGCTTGGAAAACGTCCTCAGTCAAATAATTCTTGTTGCGGAACCTTTTTTTCTGCAGGCAGACGCCTATTGTCTGAAATTCGGTCTCGAAAGCAATAAATTTGATCTCAAATGCCTCTTTTTGATTGGATTTTCTTCCATAATACTTTTTTTTTCCCATAATATGCCCTAAATTTCGAATGTAATTCCGTCCCCCAGACGATACATTCAACGGCAGTAACAACTCGTCCGCGATCGTACCATACATGGGAGGAATGGGTGGTTCGGTGAATTCGATTTCAACAATGCCGACAAACCCGAACAGCGGTTCATCCGCGATGTTGAATCTGCCTCCTAAGAAGGCTCCGGCGATAGCAAAACCGCGCTGGCACGCACCTTGGAAATTGTACAGAGTTATAAGCGGGCATCTCGGGTGGGTGAGATGCTGCGCTATCGAACCTGGAAACGACTGGTTCGCCACTGGATCAGCGGACAGAGTCATAAAGGTGGAGATAACGGGGAAAAACGCACTGTTGTCATAAATTATAACGCTAAAAACACTATTTTCTTTCAGATCTGGGACTTGGCCAGTGGCAAGCTGAAGGTATCGCTCACGGGACACATCAGCAGTGTTCGTGGCCTCGCCGTCTCCCATAGACACCCTTATTTATTCTCATGCGGAGAAGATCGTCAAGTTAAATGCTGGGATCTGGAATACAACAAGGTTGAATATCCAGAAGTGGAGAAAAATCTGAACGAATCGAATTAATTCCTCTCTTTCTCAGGTCATAAGACATTACCACGGCCACTTATCCGCCGTCTACTCCATGGCCTTGCACCCTAACATCGACGTGCTAGTAACAGCCGGGAGAGATTCCACCGCTCGCGTTTGGGACATGCGGACCAAGGCTAACGTCCACACTCTGGCTGGACACACAAACACTGTGGCCAGCGTGATCTGCCAGGCAGTAGAGCCTCAGGTGACCGGAAAGGCTACTCATTGTCAAATTATTGACAATTTTCAAAGTCGTAATCGGTTCTCTTGTTTCAAGGTCATCACCGGCAGTCACGACTGTACGATAAGACTGTGGGACTTGGCCGCGGGAAAGTCTAGAGCGACTTTGACGAATCATAAAAAGAGCGTTAGATCGGTGGTCTTCCATCCGACATTGTGAGTTCAGAATTCGAGTTATGTATCTGTTTACATCGTGCGTTAAGGTGAAATGCAAGTCACGTGACCTCGATATGATTTACACTTGGAATTTTCAAACGCTATTTTCTCGGCCAAAACACATTCGATTGATGTGAAATTGACATCAGTGACGTAGAAAAACTGAACGAAGAGCCTGCCAATCTTGGATTTTCGAATATCGAAAGACATAATCAGAATTTTGTGTAACAATATTGTTCCGTAACCCAAGGAGGTGCTGCCCCTCGTGGAGAGAGGCAGCACTTCCTTGGATTGCGGAACAATATTGTTAAAAAACTGTTATTACGTCTCGATTTTCGAAAATCCACGATTAGCAGGTCCTGCATTGAGTTTCTCTACGTCACTGATATCAATTTCACATCGATCGAATGTGTTTTGGCTGAGAAAATAGCGTTTGAAAATTCCAGGTGTAGATCATATCGAGGTCACGTGACTTTCATTTCACCTCAACGATCTCTCATTCCAGGTACATGTTCGCCTCTGCATCGCCGGACAATATCAAACAATGGAAATGTCCGGAGGGTAAATTCATCCAAAACTTATCCGGCCACAACGCGATCGTCAATTGCTTGGCCGTAAACGCGGACGGGGTTCTGGTCTCCGGAGCCGACAATGGAACCATGCAACTGTGGGACTGGAGAACCGGGTAAAAAATCGTTGCTTTTTATTCTTCTCGACTTGGAACAAGAATCGATTCTCATTTTACTCCGTTACAGATACAATTTCCAGAGACTGCAAGCCCCGGTCCAACCGGGTTCCATGGACAGCGAAGCCGGGGTGTTCAGCATCACTTTCGACATGTCTGGCACGCGCATGATCACAACAGAAGCTGACAAGACTATCAAAGTCTACAAAGAAGACGACACTGCGGTGCGTTCAGTCTTGAAGATGAAAATGATTGTTTTTAGTTTTCTTTTTTATTCAAATTTGACAATGATTAGTGAATTATTATTCTCTATAAACTATAAATTTTTATTTTTCAGACGGAAGAGAGTCACCCGATAAATTGGCGTCCCGACATCATAAAGCGACGAAAATATTAGTTGAATAAAAATCAGTAAAAAATTGTCTTTATAATTATATCATTAATATTCTGAAGCCTGAAGAGTCATTTGATTTACGTTAATTATTAATTGTAAATAAAGCTTCAGTTTTTCTTCTGTCCTCTGACAAAAAAAAAAGAGGAAAATACGAAAATCTTAGAACTAGAGCTCCTCGTCCAGGTTGAAATCTTCCTCGGGATAATCGCCGACCTTGACGTGCGCTGGCTTCAGAAACCCACCGTAGTTTGGGAGGCAGTCGAAATACCTTTTGCCCTTTACTCTGAAAAATTACATAGAAAATTTGAGATCGATAATTGGAAGAATAATCTCAAGCTTCAATTTTTGTATGTGAGAATAAACGCAAAATTTCAAGATTGGGTCATTTCTGATATAATAAAGCACGTTATCAATATTAGAAGAAAAAGAAATATCAACAAATTTTTAAGATAAAAATGTTGATTCGTTAAACCAACGATTTATTATCTTCAAGGTAAAAAAATCGTACGACATCGATGATATTACGCAGAATACTTACGATCCATCATTTTTTCCCAAAGGTTCGTCGTACTTGACTCCGATCCACCAGCCGCTCTTGAATTCGGTTAATCCTGAGCGGATAAAAGAGTCCAAATTAAGAGTCGAAACACGTCATTTCAAAAGAGAAATCGAAATTACTATTTTTCAGAGGAGTCTGGGTGCAGACTGTCTTCGGCGATATTTCTTGTTCTTGAAAACTTACCGACATACATAACTGTTCCTCTACGTTTTGGTTGATTCGGGACTTGAGTCTCGCATCGATCTCCGACCTTGCAAGCACGCGCCGCTGCTTCGTCGGCTTCTTCCTCCCTCCTTTTTTCCTCTTCTCTACGTTTCGTCTCTTCCTCGTTATATTTACCCAACTTATTCTTTTCCAAAAATGCTTTCACAGTGTCTGAAATATATGTATTTTTCTTTTTACTCGTCAATTTTGTTCAAAGTCCCACAATATTAATTAGAAAAATAGTTACAATCAATAGAAATACTAATTCAGTTTCTACCGTTTCCTTGATCTTGGAGAAAAAAAAAAACAAATTCAAATAATAGAAAAAAGATTCTCCGGTAGAGCTAACATGTTATTTTGAACACGTGAAATTATATATCCGATGAGATTGTCGCTAAGGAATATCAAGGTCACGTAAATCGATGGATAAAATATAGAATCCCATTTACCAGATCGTTTTGCATACTCCGTTGGCGATAGTTCGAATTTGTCCACCTGTGCGGTATCGTCGTCTGGGCGAATGCACTTATCTATTACCTGTAGTAAATGGAAGAAGAAATTTTTTTTTAGATTGAATCTAAAAGAATTTCTCTATTTTTCTTTCGTTTCAATAAATAATAATACAGATTCCATGGTAGCGACTAGGCGGAATAAACCGGAAATAGTCAGAGAATTTCTATTTTCGGCAAAAGTTAGGGAATTTTTTAATTTTTTTTTTACTTGTTTTTTGTGATAAATATTTGAATAATAGATGCTATTATCGAGTATCTTGTATCCTAGCGTCGCCTTAAATTCTATAATTTCAAAAATACGATCCTAACATAAATTTTTTGGAAAAATTAGATGAAAATAATGCATTTTAGGCAGGAAATTGTCGCCTGTCGATGTGAGCGTATTTCGACTGAAATCAAGATTAAAAATTCCCTAAGAATTTCAAGATTTCAGGGCTTATTTGATGCTTACAATTTGATCCTGTATTAATTTCAGTTTTTGAAATTAAAAAATTCTGAATTAAGTGAAAAAAAAATCTGAAAAATATTGAGGACGCGTTTTTTATTGAGTAGAATGTTAGAAAAAAACATGGAATGATTTTTAGATGGTCGGGGTTTAACACTGATCGAGTCGGCGTGGAATGCCCCATATAATTGTTCTTTATTCTTACATGAACTCTCATTCCATCGTCGATCGGATAAGATCCTAGCAGTCTATCGCCTTGTTCAGGTTTGCATACGAGCTTGTCGTTTTTGTCGTATACTTCCAATTGCATAGTGGCGGAATTTCCGCCGGTAAGAAGTTCCAATTTTCCCTGAAAAAAAAAAATTATCACCGATTATAGACTGCGATAATGATAATAAAAATAAACAACCTTAAAAAAAAAACCAGGGTCTTTGTTGGATAAAATAATTCTAGTATTTGAAAAATTGTTTCGCGGTATACCTTGAAATCGTCGAGGGTAATCCCCTTCTGGAATCTTCTCTCTACGCAGCATGTCTGCTTGCCGGAATTTGTGATGTTCAAATTGATGAAATCGGAGGTTATTACAGAGAACGTAGTCATTTTTGTATAAATCTATGCTACGATGCTTCGGTTTTTATTACGAAAGGTAGAAACTGGTCCGATGAGAAGGAGAGATCTACAGCGACCGGTTATGAAATATTGTAAATATACTAGCCAGACGAGCATCCAATCATGTGACAGTAATATAACCTCAAAAATTGACAGATAGGAACGCTGTAACAGAAGACGCACGCGCTCAATACACTCGAGTCATTTTTCTACGGGAGCCCGGTGGGGACATCTATGTACAGACATACACACTCAGTCCGCATTCAATAATTGTTTAAGTCTATAATAATTATTCAGGTATTTTTCTCACCCCACGGTCGTATGACTTCTGTGTTTAATCGTTCTTTTGTATTCATTTCATTTCAATAAACTGGTCATGTTTAATTGTGTATAATTGTTTTTTTTTTTTTTTGTAAGTCAAGTTTTTCAATGCAGTGTTTAAATCCCGCGGTCGCCTGTGACGTCACACAGCACCATTCATGTGGTAGCAGGAGACATGTCGTCAGAGAAAAGTGTGTCTCACGCACGAAGTAGTATAATGGTACCATTTCAGGATATAGCGAACATGGCGGCCGAATTGCTGTGTGACCTCACGTGGCGTTTTGCTGTTTACAACCTCCAGAATTTGATTCTATCATTTTTATAGTTTCTAAAAATTCTACCGACATTGTTACTTTTCAATCTGAGGAAACCCCCTATTTACTATCGTCGCTTGTGACCATAGACATAGGATCATTGGATGTGTTCCAATTGGCTAGTGCAAGTGCACGTCTAGCGCACTTGTGACGTCACAACCTTGCGTGTTAGAATAGGAGCGCTATGACGTCACAAGTGCTCTAGACGTGGACTTGCACTAGCCAATTGGAACACATCCATAGAAACAGTTTCGGCCATTTTTTGTCTCTGTCTAAGAATTTAATTGCCAGCTGGTTCATAACAGCTATTGGTTGGAAAGAGATGAACAGGAAGGACATTTACTGCCGAAATGCATAGTCCATGGTCTATGCCTATGGGCATAAGCATAAGGAATACGTCAGAGCGCATGCGCATTACATCGCATCGATGGCTTACGCTGCTTATGGCTTATGGAATCCTAGCAACGTGCACTGCATTGCGCTCTGTCATCGAGAGCTGATAGAAGTGAGGTTGTGTTATCCTCGCCGCTGATACAAATTCGGTTTAATTATTTCCTCCGGTGTTGTTTATTCGAATAAAAAATATAACGATGGCACATATATTCGGTGAGATAAACGAACCGGAGTCACGAGCGTTTTGGGACGACGAGGAACTCGACGCATCACAATTGTGAATATATATACATGTTTTTATGATCAGCTCTACATGAATTCTCGGCATAAACAATCATAAAATTTCATACTTATGTGTAATTTGAAAACCCGCCAATGGAGAGGAAGAAGCCGAAGGATTCAAAAGAAAGGAAGCTTAATTTTTAAATCAGGCATTTAATCAACAGCGCTAGTCACATAAAATGAATATCGAAATGATTCTTAAAATGCCGATTAATTGTTATTGTGTTTCTTTTCCCTCTCTTTTTCTCAGCCAATATTCGCTCCGATGGATCGGGGACAAGGCGATACCGTCTGCAATAAATACTTTGTTAATTGTCGAAGGAAGTGTAACATCCGGTAATGAGAAGAAAAAAATGCAATCATTATAATTCTGGTATCCGAAATATACAGCGAATTATTTTTCTTGTCTGGTTTATTTTTCCGTTTCATTGAGTTTCTTTTGCAGAATTTACGAAATCTTGTACCATCGGAGATAGTAAAGAAATATGCGTCATAGAACACGGGAGATTAAAACCTTCGTTGATTTATAAAATTAACGAAGATCTTTACACGATCATTGTCAGCCCGGATTTGGACGCCAGACACGCGACCGAGTTCACCATGACGGTGGGTAAAATTTGTTCGTTTCCTCTTGAAAATGAAATTCTTCGTATTCTATGTATTCGAATTTCTGCTCTTCTTTTATTAATATATTATTTAAATTTATAAAATTTCAATTTGCCGTCTTAAATCATCAATCGTGACATTTTTATTGTTTTTTCTTGCTTTGGGTCTTACCGAGACAATCGGCGAGGTTCAAATATTACTTGTTCCCGCCATTACGTCCGACTCCCGAAACAATATTCAGAAAATATTCCTCAGCTATTTGCAACTGATACTATTCGAATATTTGCGACAAAAAAAAACTAATTATACCTACTAGAGAACGAAAAAATTGATTCATTCTGATTTTACGTGTTCAGATTAGGTATCATGATTTTTACAATCACAATGATTCGTTTTTTTTTGTTGTTGTTTTTTTTCAACCAGGGATCGGATTCATCATCGTTGTTGTTGATCATCATCCTTTGTAACTCTCTTTTTTTTTAGATAAACGATTTTCTTCTCAAGTCGGATAAAATCATCGCGATTACGTGTCAGCACATATCGTCATACAAAACTGACGCCGTGCCGGTGCTGCCGTCCTTTTTGAAATCGCTTCGCACAAAAAGCGCTAAATTCTTGCCAGACAACGTGGAGAGAATAAAACAGCCCAATATCGTGTCCGGAATCGTTGCCGCAGGTTCGTAGGATGGGCTGTCCTTTTATTCCGTTTTTATAAGATATTTCCGCAACTATTAATCAGTTTTTCTTTCTTCAGTCATGTCCTATGCCGAGATTTTCGGACTATCAGCCGTATCGTATGTTCTCTACGTCGAAGAATTCCTGCTGGATTCCGAAACGGCTGTGCCTTTGAAAAAACTGTTCACTCAAATACCCGGCTCTCTGTTACACGAGCCCGTCTTCAAACAGAACAGTTTCAGCAGTCGAGGAAATTTGTACATGTGAATGAGATGATTTCCAATCCAATTTTTGTTTTTGTCGTCAAATTATTTCAGCAAAAGAAACAATAAAAAGGAACAAAATAAGAGACGAAATTCACTCTGCAGCCACTTGTACTTAAAAAAAGCTACCAATGATCTCTTTCCTTGGCTTGCTTCTTTCGATGAGGCACCGAATTCCTTTTAATCAAGCTACAAGAAATAGATTTTTTTTTCCTATTATCTTTATCAATAATTTATTCACTATAATTTATATATAAAGTTATTTCGTTATTCATTTATAAAAATTATATACTCAAGACTGTCTATTCAGTTTTTTGTATCGCCTATCAATGATTTAACTATGATTATAGATCAAAATAGGTTTATAATTATAGATTCTAGTTGATCCTGAATTATCGTTTTTCACCCCCTGAGAATATCTCTACTTTTCTTCTTCTTCGTGAAATTAAATTTCTGGCCCAGTTAAAATTCTTCAATAATTCAAAACATTGTAAAAAAAAAGTACCTGGGTATATTTTCAGGATTCATTCAAAATTACACCATTACTAAAATCTATTTATCCTATTTCCTTTCTTTCTTTCTTTTATTCTTTATTCTCCAAAAGTATTCTCAAGCTTTTTCATTCCCCCTTCGATTTAATTACAGTGTAAAACTCAGGATGTAGATATGTACAAAAACATAATCGAGGCGTTCACGAAATTCAATTTACCGATGAACCCTCGTTATCTTATATATATATTCCCTAAACGTTAGCAAGTCGCGGATGAGACTCCCGACCTAATCCATCACCCTTAGGGCGGATAATAAGCCCTCTGTGTGGTCGCCGGAGGCGCGGGATTTCCGGGTTGAAAGTACGTCGTACCAGCCGGATAAGGAAACGGCTGGAACGTGGGCGGAGGAGCCAGGGCAGTAGTCGGAGGTCTGATGGCCTGGGAGGAGTTCATGTGGTGCATCGTGGACACGATGTGGTTTATAGTCGTCACGGAAGGCGGAGGAACGGAGATATTCGTCGGAGGAAATACCGGAGGGTACGCCGACGATCCTGTTGCAAATGACGTCGGGTACGGAGGGAAATGAGACGGAAGTTCTAACACCTTCGATGCATCGGTTGCGTCCGCGTTCGAGGAACCGTTCACGGCTCCGGACGCTACTTCCGGTTTCGGCATCTTATTCGGAGTCACTGAAAATAAATTGATAAAATTAGATAGATTTGAGAAGATGGGATCAGAAAATGTGAAATTTTGTCAAGCTTTGGGCGATTAGATGATGGGATATCAAATCTTGTGAAAATGGAAGAAAACATATGAAAGTTGAATCAAAGAAGTTTAACAATTGATGAAAATAAAAAACGAAACTAAATTAATGGACAAAACCAGCTCCAAAAAGTTTCGAACTTCATTTTTACACAGAAACTTTGACTCCAAGGGTGTTTATCTTTTTGTTTTCCACAGTAAAACTCATAACTCGAATGAGGAACTGGATACAAATCAGGTGTTAGTTAGTCTATGACGAAATTGTGTTCTCTCATGCCTGGAGCACTCGCGGCAACGTCGTTTGCGGTGGGTATGGCGATCCACTCTCTGTGAGCTTCGTGGGATGAAACTAGCGGCGGAGAATCTGGAGCCTTTGCGTTGTTGGCTTGCGAATATAGGTCGAGAACTTGATGACAGATGTCTGAAAGAAATTTGGATATAATTGTCAGGAATGTAGAACTTGTCAGAAATCTTGATTCGATGGTCACCTTCTAGAAGGTCCATCGTAACGTCCTCCACGAACATGTCCCACCAACGTAAATGCTTGGGGAGTCTTCCGTTCCAGTCCACCACCTCGAATTTACTCAATTTACCGGCCAGGTACATCAGGGCTACCGCTATGATCTCAGGCTCCCATTGCAAGGAGAGAGTGGTGCATAGACTGAAATTGAACACGGATATAGTCGAGTGTATCGAGTGTGATCGGAGAAAGATGATGTTTTACCTATCATTAACGAACGTCCAGGCCATCTGGACCATTTTCTGCAACTTATTCTTGTCCCCTGGAAGGATTATCGTTGCATTATCAAGCTGTATCGATCATAACGATGCATCGGAGATACTTGCCTTTCAGACACTTTGCGTACTTCAGTAAGTAGCTGTAAGGGTGTTCGACCTGTAGATCGAATTTTATTGTCTGCAGGAGTATTCTTTCCAGCGTCATGACTTCCTCCTGTTAAAATTGTTGGAAAAGAAGGTAAGTATGTGAATCGCAGTTTATAAATAGAGAAGAGGAGCTACTGGCCTTAGGGTCTTCTCCAAAGGTCAAGAATTTCTGATCGCTGAGTAAAGTCTTGGCGGTTTTAATAATGTCTTTACATTTCTTGGGAGTCTCTTCGACTTTGCCGGCCAGGAAGAGGCAGCAGCAGGCAGTGACCTGTTTGTAGAATGTTAACGTAACGAGAACCACAATAACAGAAACTTATTCAATACTCACATATCTGGGGAAGTTTTTGAACGAATGAAACATGTAGAATCTGTGAAAGTAAACGACGCCAGTCGCCATCGTGTTGTAGCCGAGGTCCATCTTAGTTCCTGTGTCGATTATGAACCTGGCTCCTTCCTTCCTGTAACGACATTCGGTCTCGTAGTCGATTCCGTCCTGAATCGACGGGGTGTTGCGCAGCTCTTTTTTCTCGTAATACCAACACGGCATCTTGACTATGTCTGGAGAAATGAGGACTGTTTTGATTCTCCGAACATAGACCGCAATGTCTTACACGGAAAAGTTAGGTTATGTTAGAGCTGGTTGGATTATTGTCTCCTAGGTTAGGGACTCACCTGGTTCAATTTCGTCACAATATTCAAGTAAGGGGCACAAGCGAAGCCATTATTCAAGTTTCGGCAACGATTAATCCGCGTTTGACTTAACCTGACAACAGTATCGTAGAGGACAGTGTTGTACACATCAATTTTCTACGTCAATCATAGACAGTCGGGTGAGGAGAGATGGGAAACGCTCTTCTTCTTTGCGTTAAGGTGAAATGAAAGTCACGTGACCTCGATATGATTTACACTTGGAATTTTCAAACGCTATTTTCTCAGCCAAAACACATTCGATTGATGTGAAATTGATATCAGTGACGTAGAAAAACTGAATGAAGGGCCTGCCAATCGTGGATTTTCGAAAATCGAGATGTAATAACAGTTTTTTAACAATATTGTTCCGTAATCCAAGGAAGTGCTGTCTCTCTCCACGAGGGGCAGCACCTCCTTGGGTTACGGAACAATATTGTTACACAAAATTCTGATTATGTCTTTCGATATTCGAAAATCCACGATTGGCAGGCCGTTCATTCAGTTTTTCTACGTCACTGGTATCAATTTCACATCGATCGAGTGAGTTTTGGCTGAGAAAATAGCGTTTGAAAATTCCAAGTGTAAATCATATCGAGGTCACGTGACTTTCATTTCATCTTAAAACTAGTCGAGTCTCAATCACCGTTACCGCCGTATTGGCCGCCATTTTGAGTCGAATAGAAATGGCGGGAAGTTTGAAATGCGTTATTATCGATGAACGACAGAAGCGTGTCTACGCGGCAAACTTCAGGGGTGGGGAATTACAGTATTTTATTTCGTTATTTCATACTTTCATCATCGAACACCTAGACTTAGTACTATCTCAATACTGTATGCTCGCATTTTAGATCCAAATGAAATGAATTGAGATTATAACGAATGAAGACTTGCAGAAAGGCCCGCCAAGTACCTTAAACTTTGTGTCTTTTTAATCCATTTTTCGATCGATAATCTTTTTCCGAGCATGGCCGGCTACTATTGTGTGGTTGGTGTGCAGACGACCAGACTCGAAATATTCCGTGTATGGTTTTTCCATACACGAAATTCGATCGTTGTAAATTTATAACTCGAGATTCTATTAGCGATGGCTAGATGGTGAAAGCCAAAGACCTTTGAAAAAAAGAAGAATAAGAAGAAGAAATTCTATTAGGAGAGCAACTTATGCCACGACTGAATTAAAAGTCTGAAAAAAAAATCGAGACGTAACACCTGAATAAATTATTTTTATTATTCTTCTGTCTGCTTTTTTTTCAATACTTGCAACCGTTTTCTCAGCTGCAGAACATCCTGTATCATATTTATTCTTCCAATATCATCAGACGTTCATGTATTTCGAACGTTGAATGTACAGAGCAACAAGTATTTCGTATTGACCAACAAGCACAGCTTTGGTCAACCTCATTCAAGCAAGATGAGCAAAATAAGCCTTCTCCTGCTATTCACGACTGCAGTGACGCAGAGTGCTCTCGCTCTGGACCGGCCAGATTCCTGTGCCCCGCTGACCACGATCGGTGCTGATTTGGCAACACTACGACTTGGCGAGGACATGGCACGTTATGGATATAGAAGGAGTGCTCAGGTAATTTTTGACGAACTACTGGCCATCCTGGCTGGAAGATCTGGTCACAAGCATCACACCGGTGTTAAATATGCTGACCTCGGAGCCGAACACGCCAAGAACCTAT